>CAUYLG010058750.1:0-129740 GCA_963573385.1 Cacajao melanocephalus
CTGGGATTACAGGCGTGAGCCACTGTGTCCCGCCAACCTCTGTATTTTAGATCTTGCTTGTCCTTTAAGGCTTGGTTTCAAAAGCTATCTCCATAGGAAGTCTCTCTCAATACTCCCCCACCCCTAGAAGGTGTTCCCTGTCACCAACGGTGGAGCAGGTGACAGCAGTCAGGAAACAGACCCAAATGACTAGTGGCTTTGGACCCAGGCAGCTGGGAGTTGGGAAGAACAGACACCTTCCTCTCAGGGCATCTCCAACCTGGCAATCCAGGTAAAGCCATGGGTGGGAGTGCTGCTGGAAAGAGCAGATGCCAATGGGTGTGCCGTACTTATCACATGGTTAACATTGAAGTGGGCATAGGGGCAGATGTTCCTAGAGAAAGAATATAAAATGATGAATAAAGAGTGTCAGAAATATGTCCTAAAGAGGGAGGGGCCTAGCAAATATGAATGTAAATTTTGTATCCTTTTTTTCAAGAGGCCCTCAAATTGTATCAGCTACAGAGGACCCCTAAACAGGGGTTTTCTCCTTGTTCTCAATAAATGACAGCTATTTTCATTATTTTCTAGGAACCCAGAAATGAGACCTTTTGGCGGGGCAAGGAGACATTTCCAGGGGCCCTGAAGTTACTGGAAAGTCACGGGCAAGGATCTGGAAGAGAGACCCCCCCTCCACACACACACACTCTGCAGTTATTATTATTATTATTACTAGACAGTCTCGCTCTGTTGCCCAGGCTGGAGTACAGCAGTACAATCTCGACTCACTGCAACCTCCTGGGTTCAAGTGATTGTCATGCCTCAGCCTCCCAAGTAGCTGGGACTACAGGTGTGCACCACCACACCTGGCTAATTTTTTTGTATATTTAGTAAAGACAGGTTTCAGCATGTTGGCCAGGCCGGTCTTGAACACCTGAGCTCAGGCAATCTGCCCGCCGCCTTGGCCTCCCCTAAAGTGCTGGGATTACAGGCGTGAGCCACTGTACCCAGTTTATACTGCAGTAATTGGTCATGGTGAGGGGACAGCGTCCAGTGGGAACTTGGCAGAAGCAATCAAGGGGCTAGTGAACTCCCTTTTCTGGCCTCTCTGCCCTGTGGCCAGGATGCCTGTCCTAGTCTGCAGGCCTCTCTTTCCTGGATCCTGCCCATGAGTGTCAATCTAAAATAATCATCAGGCTCAGGATCCAGTTAAATTTGTTTATTCAAACACAAAGTGCGAGGGTGGCCATCCAGAGAAACATGGACACCAAAGAATGGTGACCAGTGTTCTCCAGTGTGGGGAAAGGTGAGAATCGTTTATACAGGCAAGGGCAAGGGTCTTGCCTCTGGGACTTCCTGAGAAATAGGGACAGGAGAGGCCACCCTCACCACCTGGCCAGCTGTGGCTGACCCCTGAAGACACCCTCAGGCTCCACAGTGTGAAGCCTTGGGATTCCTCATTCCAGAGCCTGCTTCAGAGTAACAGCCTTTCTCTAAAAGCAAATTAAGGTCCTATAATGCAGACTGTCAGGGACAGGATGGGACGGGAGGGGCCTCATTGTACCCAGCTCTGGCCTACAAGCTGTGAACAATTTTAGGAATATGCTATGTGAGTAGAGCCCTGGGTTCAAATTCCAGCTCTCCCACTTCTAGCTGTGTGCCCTTGGGCAAGTCACTTCCCCTCTCTGGGCTTCAGTTTCTTCTTCTGCACTATGACAGGGGTCAGCGTGGGAATAGACTAGATGGTGTCTTGGGCCTTCCCAGGATTATGCGGTCTAATAACCCAGCCTGGGTTCCCCTGAAATACCTGGGTTAGAAGCCCCATGGTGACAGCAGGAGACATGGGGTCTCTTTATTCCTAATAACCCTGCATATGCCAGTCAGAGTCAGCTGACTACTTTGCCCTTACCCTGAGTCAGCCCCCAGCAGAGTGGGTAGGAAGTTGGTCTACGACTGGGAAAGCAACCCAGACACTCACGTGAGGGGCTTCTCCAGGCGGCTCCCAGGGGACCCCACAATCTCTCCAAGTGTGCAGAAGGCCTGGCCCAGGAAATCCTGCATATCCAGGGAACAGAAGAGACCAGTGTCACTCGCTCTGCTCACAGCTACCCCACCTCCTCCACTGCCCAACCTCTGGAGGTGTGAGGGCCCCAAAATGACAGGACGTGGTGTCAGACACACATTCCATCATAGCAAAGCCCCTGGCCCAGCCAGAGGATGCCATTTCAGAAACCGCAGAATCGCTGAGCAGTCACTGGCAGAACTCACGTGTTTGGATAAATCAGGACTCTTAGAGTCAACGTCGTATCTGCAGGGAACACAGAGAAATGATGAAGGCAGCTGCGGGTGTTCCTCCCAACCCTGCCTGCGTTCTCAAGTTGAGTCAGGGCTCCTGTCCCCCAAAAACCAGGTCCCAACACAGTGACTATTTCTAGGAGTAATGGCTGGAGGGCATAAAAGGGAGCCTTCTGGGTTCTGGACATGTTCTGTCCTTGGTCTGGGTGATGGGCAGAGGGGTGGAAATGGATGTAAAAATGGATCATGGAGTAGGCACTAAAATTTACGCACTTCACTGCATGTATGTCATACCTCATTAAAAATGGAAAAAAAATCAGTGAGCTCTGTCACCCCAGCTGGGTCACAGGTGGCCAAGCCACCTTACCTTTCACTCCGTTCACTTGCAGAGTTCCCCATCTTTGCTCTTTGCAGCCAAGGCTTGGCTGCCCGTGGAGCTAATACCTGGCTTCTGACCTTCCCTTACAGCCTCACCTTACCCAGGCCTGCCCAGCTTGCCCTTGGGCTTGGTCACTCAAGAAGGAGGGAGGCATTAACACCATCACCTCAGCCAGCTGCAGGCAGGGTGATGCTGCAGCTGGGCTCCTCCCCTCACCTGGGGCCTGCTCACCTGGAGCCTCACCTGCAACCTTCTCCCAGCATCTCCCACCCATCCACTGGCAGCTCCACAGCCAAACAGCCATGCCAGGCCCAGATGACTCCTGCTGAGGCTTGGTCACTCTCTTATCAGCCCTCTCCAAAATGTCACCAGGTGACTTCTCTACAATGGGCTGTGTTGGTTCTCCTCAGCCTCAAGGCCTCCCGTCACTCCCTCCAAAGCCATTTCCTTCCACTGCATTCTTTCCTTTGCTCCCTAAGGTCCCAAAGCCCCTTCTTTCCCACTCTGACCACTCTTTTGTGGGACAAAGACTTTTTAAACCATTCCATACCCCATAAAAACAACACCACAAACTCCTCTGCCTGTTCACCAAGCCTGAAATCCCACCCTGATCTTCAGTGTCAGGAGAAGGGGACTCTCATCTTCTGATGGACACCAGATGCCTGAGCCCCATCAGCCGGGCCACCTCAGCAGGAGGGGAGGCTGCAGGGGACTCTCTCCCAGAACACGCTTGGACAGAGGAAGCAGTCAGTGGGTACCTCCCGGTTACTAGGGGAGGAAAGGGCTCCCAGAGGCCCAGCCAAGAGTTGCCTTCATGATCTTTCTTCAGCGGACATCCCCCAGCACCAAGCAGCTTGCTCAACGGCAAGCTTAACTGAGACAAACTTGGGGGAGGGTCATTGTTCTCTCTCTTCCTCCCCTTTCCATCTCTCCTGGTAAGGGTGCAGGTGGACTTCAGCTAATTATCACTTCTATCCCAGGCCAACCCTGGGCTCCTGCTACTATCTCAGGTCCTCCCACCTCCCTCAACCGCAGGCCTGTGGTCCCACCTCCCAGCAGTCTTCCTCCCCACGTGGCTGCATCTTTAGCACCATCTTCCACTTACAGATCAAAACGGAGGTTCTGCTTCTCCTCAAAGAAGTAATCCACAATGAACTTGCGTACGAAGTCGGGATTGAGCGTGTTGTCGATGACTTCAGTGCGCCCGAACTGCAAGAGAAGATGGAGTGTGAACCTCAGGGCGGGGCTGGTGGGGTAGGACTGGTGGGGCAGGGGAGAGCACTGAGCTCAGGGCCCCTTAGTCCTGCTTCCGGCAGTTATGAAAGCCCTGCCTCTCCGGACTCCTGACCGCCATCCCCTCCCAATCAAGGCGTGAGTTCTTCCATCTGAGTGGAAGCCATGTTCAGGATGGCTCCAACCCACACGACTTCTCCCCATATCCATGCAAGCTGACCTGAGCAGGCCCTTTCCTTCATCTGGCCTCCCCATCTCTGCCAGTGGCATATCCTCATTCCTTCCAGGCCTAATGTAAATGCCACCTCCTCCAGGAAGCCTTCTTGATTCCTCCAACCGGAGAGTTTTATTTCTCTGAGCCCCCACCGAACTTGTGCCCACTCCATGACCACCGTTCTGAGAACTGATTCCACAATTAGGGGTGTAGTTATTCAATTCTCCAATTTCAAACACAAGGGCAGAGGCAGGGACCATAGGAGGCCACCTCCTAAAAGATCCCCCACCTTTTGGTATTCATGCCCTTGGTAATCACCTCCTCTTGAACATGGGCTGAACCTAGTGACACTCTTGTACTGAACAGAATATCACACAAGTCATAGGATGTCGCTTCCAAGGTTATGTTATAAACAAATATGACTTCTGCCTGGGCACCCTCCCTTGCTCTATCTTGCTTGCCCAGTTTGATAAAACCGGTTGCCCTGTTGTGAGCTGCCTGATGAAGAGGGTGGCAAGGAAAGGAGGGCTAACACCCGTGATGAGCAGTGGCTGTCAGTCCGCCCATCTATAAGAATTAAATACTGCCAACGACCACTGGGTGAGTTTGCAAGCAAATCTTGCCCAGTGGAACCTTAAGATGATTGAGAAGCCAGACAACACCCTCATTGTGATCTTGTGAAAGACCCTAAGCCAGAGAACCGGGCAAAGCTGCACTCAGATTCCTGCCCGCTGTTTAAACCACTGAACCCTGGGGTTATTTGTTCCTCAGCGATAGCTAACTAATTCAGAGACTTAATTGTCTTGGTTTCCCTTACAGCTGATATTCTAGAGTTTTGTACATAATAAGCACTCAATAATTGAATCTCAGTCAACCTCACAAATGACTTTAGGCCAAGTCACTCCCCATCTTTTGGCATCAGAATCACCTAGAAGACTTGGTAAAATACAGATTGAGGAGGGCCTCACTCCAGAGTTTCTGACTCAGTAGGTCTAGAGTGGAACCTGGGACTCTGCATTTTAAAAGTCCTTAGGTGATGCTGATGCTGTGGGTCTGGGGACTCCACTTTGAGAAGCACTGGACTGGGTGCTGGTCCACTGGGATCCAAGTTCCTCAGAGGCTCCATAGGCCATAGAGGAGGGCAGAGAGGGCATGATTCCAGGCCAACGATCCCATCAAAGCAGCTCTCTTTTATATCTGCTCCATACAGTAGACATTTAGAGCAAAATTTTTGTTTCAGAAAGGGGCGAGGGGCTAAGAGGTGAAGTTTAAAACTACTGCATTTACAATAGACAATCATTCAGCCTGAAGAAAGGAAGGAAATCCTGTCATGTGCTACAACATGGACGAACCTTGAGAACATTATGCTAAGTGAAATCAGCCACAGTAGGACAGATCATGTATGAGTTCACTTATAGGAGGTATCTAAAGTGGACAAATTCATTTATGAAGAAAGTAGATTGGCAGTGCCCAGGGGCAGGGTGGAGGGGCATAGGGGAATTGTTTAATGGGTATAGGGTTTCAGTTTTGCAAGATGAAAATGTCCTGGAGACCTGTTTCACAACAATGCAAATACATTTGTAACTCTACTGAACTGTATACACTTAAAATTGGTTATGATGCAGCCAGGTGCGGGGGCTTATGTCTGTAATCCCAGCACTTTGGGAGGCCAAGGCAGGGGGATAGTGAGGTCAGGAGATCGAGACCATCCTGGCCAACATGGTGAAACCCTGTCTCTACTAAAAATACAAAAATTAGCTGGGTGTGCTGGTGCGTGCTTGTAATCCCAGCTACTCAGGATGCTGAGGCAGGAGAATCATTTGAACCTGGGAGGCAGAGGTTATAGTAAACCAAGATCACACAACTGCACTCCAGCCTGGACAACAAGAGCAAGACTCCGTCTCAAAAAAGAAAAAAAAAAAAAAATTAGCTAGTCATGGTAGCATGCATCTGGGGTCAGAAGCCTGAGATAGGGGGATTATTGAGCCCAGGAGGGTGACGCTGCAGTGAGCTATGATCACACTACTACAGTCCAGCCTGGACAGTAGAGACCCTGTCTCTAAAAACAAAAACAAACAAACGAACAAAAAACCCACCACACTGTACGCTCCATGAAGGCAGGGGCTCTGTTACTGACAGTATTTACCAGAGACCCAAAGTTAGTAAGACAGCCAGGTACAAAGCAAAATATTTCAAATGGACTGTTAATCCTTCTTCATAACCCTGAGTGTCAGAGTGCCAGTCTTCCTTGATGGGGCTCTGCAGTCCAGGAAAACGCCAGCACATGGGCCTCTCACACGTGTGGTAGGCGAGGCCCTGGATTACCTGGGACTTACCCTGCGTGTCCCTCCTACTCTGAATTAAGTCAGAAACTTCCAAAGGGCTGGGTCGCAGTGGTTCACACTTGCAATCTCAGCACTTTGGGAGGCTGAGGCGGCAGAGCGAAGTCAGGAGTTTGAAACCACCCTGGCCAACACAGTGAAACCTCATCTCTACTAAAAAAAATACAAAAAAATGAGCTGGGCGTGATGGCACACACCTATAGTCCCAAATATTCAGGAGGCTAAGGCAGGAGAATCACTTAAACCCAGGAGGTGGAGTTTGCAGCGAGCTGAGATGACACCACTGCACTCCAGCCTGGGCAACAGAGAAAGACTCCAACTCACTGAGAGTTCATGCATTCTCCCCTCCTGCTCGAATTCTTAATTCGAGCAGGTGAGGAGTCATCTGAGGAGCACTAGATTTGGCATCTTCTTGTCCGTCACTCCCTTGGCGAGTCAGTCTCATGCTCCAATCAATCTCATCTGCTAAATCTCTCCCTCTGCTGTGGCCTTGGTCCAGCCTCATCACTTTCTCACCTCGACTACCGTGGCAGCCTCTGAATGGGCCCCCTGCATGCACCAGTTCCCAATGCTTGGAGCCTCAGCTCCCTGGACATCCTGTTCTCCAACCGCTCGCCCCTCCTGTGTGCGCCCGTAGTCCTGGTGCATCTCTAAGGCTGCACTTACTGCGCGGCCAGAGCATGATCTACTGAGTCTCCTTCTACCCCTCCAGCCTGTGAGCTTCTTGAGCAGCAGGAGAATCCAAGCTCTCCACATCTTTGCAGCCCAGGACTTAACACAGTGTTTAATACACAGTGTCAGGCTTAGATCATCACAGCTACTGTTTATTGAACACACACAATGCACCAGGAGCAGTTTTAAACATTTTGTGCCGTATGAATATTGACCAACTTTGCATCCACGTGTAAATTCATTTTAGCATTCCTGATCGCCTATATGTGCGTGTTGTTTGAATTATTTGGACGGGTTGCAACATCTTACTGGTTTCCTCATTAATTAGCAAGCTTTGATAATCAATATTTGTCATGTCAATTTTATACTTGTATGGCAGTCATGATTTTACCGTTTTAAAAAATATACACTTGAACAGGTGCCTTTTAAAAATACCCATGCTCAAGCCAAACCACAGACCAATTAAATCCAAATCTCGGCGGGTGGGGCCTGAACAACTGTGCTTTCTGAAAGTTCCCTAGGTGATTGTAATGTGCAGATGGAGTTGAAAACCACTAATGAATGAGACTACAGCAGGAAGAAGGAAGAAAACTAACATTTACTGAGCCCCTACTGAATGCTCAGTAGGTTAAGTGGATCATTAAGTTATCTCATTCAATTCTCACAAAAATCCTGCGAGTTATTACCCATTGTACAAATGAGGAAACTGAGAATCAGAGAGATTAAGTAACTTGCCCAAGATCACACAGCAAGGCAGAGCTGGGACCTAAACCCAGGTATATCTAATTCCAAAGCCCATTATATTTGTACTGCATCTAACTGCAAGGAGTCATCAAGCATTATGAAAATCAAATAAAGATGAAGTTTACTTCACAGGCATTTATACCAGTCCCAGTATGTGTCAAGCAATGGAGAGGACATCGAATTGAATGAGACTGGGTTCCCGTCCCGCCCCCTAAATTCAATAACAATTTTACAAAGCATAACCCGTATTCTGAAAGAGTTCCTGCATTCTCCTCTCCTGCTTGAATTCTTAATTCATACCTCCTGCCTTCAGACAAAAGGAACATGTCTCTTAATGGCTTTCCTGCCAAATATTCCAGGTAAACACCTAGGTTTGAGAAAAATCCTCCCTTAAGGAAGGGACTTCCTTCCTTCCTCTCAATACATTGCCCTCTTCCTTCAACAACCTCCAAGCATCCCTCTCTGCAGGATTTTAGATAAGCCCCAGCCCAGGAGCAGGCATTCTTTCTACAGCTTCCCTCCCTACCCCGCCCCACCCCCAGCATAGGCTCCAAGGAAAACACCCATTAAGGGAGATGACAAGGCTGCTTTTAAAATGGCACTTGAGCTTCAATGGAGGGGAATACCCTAGAGATTTATTCTGCCTAAGAAGAAAATGGAGTTCTCCTGGAAACAAGACATGGAGGGGAACTCCAAGCCCACCCCCAATATCTCCTAGAGCAGGAAAGGGGGCACATGGACAGTGACAGATTACTAACATTCAGAGGTAGTTATGACATGCAGATCACAAACAACCGCAAAATCCACAATCTGGGGACTTACTGAAGATGTTTTATAGTCTTCATTACTTGAACGAATAACAAAGGGGGAAAAATGCTAAAACTTGGGTTTTAAAGTCTGAGAAGCCACCAGGTCCTGTCAGGCCCAATTTACACCCCATTAATGATGGCAGGAACACAACTGAAGACAGGTTGGGGAAAAAAATCAATTTGGCTGCTGTATTTCATTCTACATAGACTTATAGAGTTTTCAAGCCAGAAGGGACCTGGAGACATGAGATGTTAGCACCCGAGCACTGGGAACCACAGGAAGGCATGCAATCTAACTACTGCGCAGCAAATCCTGCCTAGGGAAGGAGCGACGGGGGTTAACCCCTCACCACCCGTAATGCAGAGCGCAGCCAGCCCTGTTCATTCTGCCAGCTCCCAGGGCGTGCCTGTCCATGCTTCCAAGCCATTCTGAGCTCCTCTGTCCACACTTTGGCCTCGGAGGATGCTGGGAGTGGGGGATCCTCACACTGCTCACAGCCTGGGGCATGGACCACCAAACACTGGTAAGCACAGGAATTCTGATGAACAAAGGCTGAAGGATGCCCAGAAATCTGCATGCAGGACTGGGTACAAAGAGCCCTAGAGAATTGTTAGGAAAGGTGGGCATATGTACACTGGGGAGGCTGGGGGACGAATATTGGGCAGGAGGCTGAGTGACAGGGGACCTCCCTGACCCCCCCCCACCCCCCCCCCCCGCCCGCTGAGATGGCCTCCTACTGAGCAGAAGGAAAGAAAAAGTACAAATGAGAAGGAAGCCTGGAAATGAGGGAATTTGCCTTCTGAAAGGCTCTCTCCCTGGCAACAAAACCCAGTGGAAAAAGCTTCTGACATGCCCTAAAAGATGCTCCCAAGGGCTGCTAAAACCTCCATGACTAAGCTCCATGAATATCAATTAAGCAGCATTAATTATATACCATCAGTTCCAGGGAGACCCTCTAAGTGGGGGCAGACTTGAAACTTCTTTGGGGACTAAATTAGGTGACTCCCTGGGGCTCCGCTACACAGGAGAGCCGGGATGTATGGGGCGGGTGGGCAGCAGTGTTGCCAAACTGCCCTCAGAGGGATGGAAGCCCAGAGCAGGGCTGAGGTTGGGAACCCAGGCTGGGCAAGCAAGGTCTTCGTGCCCCAGATCCAACTACGAGGCCAGGAGGCGCCAGCCTCTGTCAAGACATGGGCCTCCCAGCCTGGAGGGGGCTCTCGGGGTTAGCGGTTGGGCCTGGGCTGATTTGGAGGCTGGGGAGTCTCCTGCTGCTGCCTGCTGCCTGCCCCAGCTCCAGTCTTCATCCTACAGGAGATGGCTTCCCTTTGAACAGCGTCACTATCATTTTCTCACCCCGGGGCTTCCAGTGGGGTTTGGCCGGTGGGAGACACTGGCAGATGGGAGTTGGGAAGAGACAAGGGTTGGGGTATTTCTTCCCACTCCTGCCCAGCCTCAGCACCGTGGCTCCGGGAGGGGCTGCGTCCCTCCAGGACCACAGCCCCCACCAGGCAGGCCCCCCCTCTCCCACTCAGAGAACAGCACTGCCTCCTCCCACCGCCATGGCCCGCCCGGGCGGTATCAGCTCCCTGCTGTTGCAAGTTTCCAGGTGGTGCTCTATTCCTTGTGGATTTCCCCAAGCTCATCCACACCTTTGAGAGAAATCCCTCCATTGAAATCTCTCCAGTTAAACCCTCTGAGTTTCGCTTTCCTGCTGGGACCCTCACCAATATAATTTATTTCTCACAAACATATTCACACACATACAATTTCCAACTCAATTGAACATAAACCAAGACAGCCCCTGCCCCCACCCTATTCTGCTCAGACTCCACTGTGTGACATTCATGCCACCAAGAAAGTGCATGACTCCTGATCACACAGCCAAGATACCAATGTCCTGTGCCAGCTCTTTGGGATGAGGGGTCTCAGCACTGCAGTCCCACTTGCGAGCCGCAGTGGGGGCTCTCAGGGGCCTTGGCACCCCCACCTCAGCCTCTTCCACATTGTAGAAAGTGGCCATACTGGCCACATCCACAAAGGTGCCAAAGTGAGGGCCGTGGAAAAAAAATTCCTAAATTAGAGTCAGGGTTTGAGGCTCCTAACCTGGGCTTTATGTGGGTTTGTGACATCCTGAAATTGAATGCAAATGTCTCTACATGTCTGCATTTTCTGGGGAGAACAGCCAAAGTTTACATCAGTTTCTGAAAGAGAAGCATGTCTTCAAAAAGCTTTAAGAATCATTGGTCCTTGGCTGGGCACGGTGGCTCATGCCTGTAATCCCAGCACTTTGGGAGGGCGAGGCAGGCAGATCACGAGGTCAGGAGATCGAAACCATTTTGGCCAACATGGTGAAACCCCATCTCCACTAAAAATACAAAAAAAAAAATTAGCCAGGCATGGTGGCACGTGCCTATAGTCCCAGTTACTTGGGAGACTGTGGCAGGAGAATTGTTGAACCTGGAAGGCAGAAATTGCAGTGAGCTGATATCGTGCCACTGCACTCCAGCCTGGCGACCGAGCGAGACTTTCTCTCAAAAAAAAAAAAAATTCACTGGTACTAGCTTTGAAGACAGACCTTAGGGTTTCCCACATAAAGCAGTAAAGTGAAGTAGTTAATAGTGCAGAGTCTGTGGTCAGGCTTCTGGGTTCAAATTTTGGCTCTGCTGCTCCCTGGTTATGTGATCTTGGGCAAATAAATGCCTTTATTTCCCCGTGCCTCAGTTGCCTCTTCTGTAAAATGGGAATGGCAATTTATCTACACGTTATGGGGTTGTTGGAGGCCTAAATGATTTGATTTACATAATATACTTAGAAGAGAGCCTGGGACATAAAACATCCTCTGTACATGAGAGATCCCCCCCTGCGGTTCTTTCTACATCCCTAGCTCTGGTCCAGCCACCCAGGAAGTGTGTTCATCTCACAAGCCTTGAATCTCAGCTTTATCTCTAAGACGCTCCCAGTCCTGCCACTAACATTTCCTATTCAGCTTCCACTCTTCCCTGCTCACCTTCCACACCTGAGAGGGTTTCTGTCCTCCATCTAAAGGGGTCTCCCGAAAGCCGCAGCTCTCCGTGGTTCCTCTCTAGATATCTTCTGCATGTGGGGTGAGATTGGAGGCAAATGCGGGGCTGGCCCTTGCTCAAACAAACCAACTTCTCCCTCAAGATCCAGGTCCTACCGTCCCGACAGTCTCCCCCCAACATCAGGGTCCTTAGTACCCCAGGCCTCCGTTAGAAAAAAAGGCAGCAGAAAACCTAAGCTTTTCTTAAAGACCTGGGGCTTAGAGAAGAAACTCACTGCGGCCACCCGCAGGGAATTAAATGGAAGGCAGGAGGAGCCCTTGGACATGGGAGCCATGTGGTGAAAGTAAGGGAGAGAGGTCCACTTGCTCAGCCCTGCTCACGGACTAGGATGTGCAGAAAGGCAGCCCAGGAAGAGGTGCTCTCTCTCTTGCTTCCAAATTTCTAAAATCTGGGTCCCTTCTTCCTCCTTGTCACCCACCAGCTGGGAGGTAGTGACAACAGAGAGCGCAAGGACATCTCCCAGCACCTGGGTCAGCCTGTCCCATGGCTGCAGGACACTGGAGCCCAGGGCCAGGGTGGGCCCGTCTGCCTGAGACACCTCCTGTTGCTAAAACGGTAAATCATTCCTTCCTCCAGGGGGAAGATGGAAGGGACAGGCAGGAAGCATTGCAGGCAGGGTTTGCTGCAGAGTGGTCTCCAATACTGATAGTAACCCTCACAGAGCCCTACTGCGTGCCAGGCACGAAGTGTTATTATCCATCTAGTCATTCATTTAAGCTTCACAACAACCTTCTGAGGCAGAACTGTTATTATCCCCACTTTACAGTTAAGTAAATTAAGATAAGCGTCGGAAAGATTGAGAGACTTGCCCAAGGTCACACAGCTAGCAGGTGACAGGAACAGGACTCAAACCCAGGCAGGTTGGCTTCAAATCAATAAGAAGTTGATATCGTTACTAATCAGTAAGAGGCTTATACTGCGAATGGAGGCCGGGACTAGGTCTGACCCAGTTTTCATTCCTGTAGTTTCTCTACTCCTCAGCGCAGTCGCTGAAATTCCGGGCTCGCTGTGCCTGCTCCCCGTGAACACTTCCCGCAGGTCTGGGCGGACCCAAAGATTAGGTCAGAAAGTGAGTGTCCCTGACCTAACACCCTGCTCAGCCTCTATCCCTTTCCCTGCAGCCCCTACACACACAGAGAGAGGAGAGAGAGGGAGGGAAGGAGAGAGAGAGAGAAGGAGAGAGAGATAGAGAGAGAGAGAGAGAGAGTCTTCGACTCTTCTGTGATTTCCTTTTTAAAATGTTGATTAACAAGTTGGGCCAGCACTTTGGGAGGCAGGAGGATGGCTTGAACCTAGGAGTTCAAGATCAACTTGGACAACATAGTGAGACCCCATCTCTACAAAAAACAAGAAAATTAGCCAAGCGTGGAAGCACACATCTGTAGTCCCAGCTAATTGGGAGGCTGAGGCAGAAGGGTCAACTGAGCCCAGGAGATTGAGGCTGCAGTGAGCCGTGATTGCACTACTGTACTCCAGGCTGGGCGACAGAGCCAGACCCTGTCTCAAAAACAAACAACATCCACAACAAAAACCCAAAACAACAACCCAAAAAACGCACATTGACCTAGGACCTGATTTTAGAGCTGGAAGGAACCAAATCTTCTCCATTAACCATTGAGAAAACAAAGGCAGAGAAGGTGGGAGTGGGGCTGTTCTGACCACGGTTGCACAGCTAATTAGGAAACAGATGCTGACAGGTACCCCCGTCAGGTGGGGCTCCCAGCGCCAAGTGGAGCCCTGGTCCACCCAGAAGCCTGTGGACGCCTCTACTCAGGTTTCTTTCTTCCACCGGATCCTCCTCCTCCTTCCGCTCGGCATCCTGCCTTCTCATCTTCAAAACACTTCCGCACATCCACGATCTCATTTAACCCCTCCAATGACCCCGTGGTGATGAAATTATGATCACCCCCACTTTACCAATGAAGTCACGGAGCTCTTGGAGGCCAGAGGAGCTCTCCCAGAGGCAACCTGTGTTGGGCGAGGAAAGGCCGGGACTCCCAGGAGTGAAGAAGGCAGAGCATCCCTCGTGCTCACCACAGCCCCTACCTCAGGCATGAGTGGGCGTCTCTCTGCAAGCCTGAACAATCTTCACGGCCCTGGATTTAGGCAGCTCTTGCCTTTTTACAAATTAGGGATGGATGGAGCTTCGGAGCCATTCCCCAGCTGCAAAGCCCCAGGGACGGTGCGGTGGGACTGGAGTCTGGAGCTGACAGACTGCTCTTGACCTCACAAGCTGCTCACCTTCCCCAGCCGTAGCTCCCCCTGTGCTTTTCATATTTTACTGATGGCTCCTTAATTGGGGATTCTAAAAGCCTCGTTGCAGAGCCCAGCCCTGACCCCTCATGACTCATGTTCACCAGTGTCATGCATTAAAATTAGAGGCCAGAAAGCTACCTGACTTAACTAGAAATGGAAAGGGGGAATGTGCTTTCCAAGGCTGGCCCTGGGAACAGGAGCCAGGTGGGCGCCCAGTGGCTGAGAAGAGCAGCCTGAGATCTCGGCACAGGAAAGGAGGGCCTGGGGAGCCGGAGGGGCACGGAGGATCTGGCCGTACCAGGCCTGCCACCATCTTGAGTCTGGAAAGTTCTCTCTGGTTCTGTCACTGAAGGAGTCTAGAATTCTGTGGCCACCCCTCCTTGTTGCGGTGAGGAAAACCAGGCCCAGAGAGAGATGGGGCTTGCATAAAATCACAGGAATGAGTCAGGACCTTGGTACCTTTTGTTTCTTTGGCCTGGTGACCTTCCAAATGGCTGTTTTGTTAAGTCTTCCAGGTGAGGCAGGGCAGAGGTAGAGATGGGGGCCTGAGTTAGGGGAGCCCAGGCTCGGAAAGCCTCCCTGTTCTCAGGCCTGGACGGAGAAGCCTCCCTAGGGAGCCCAGAGACCAGCGCAGGCTGTGAAACTTTACCAAACTTATAATGAAAGACTTCCTGCCAAAAAGCTTAGTTCCTAATTAGTCATTGTTCCAGATACTCTGTTAAATCATCCCAGCTCCTAGGGGAATGGCCTTTACAGATAAGCCCTGGCTGCCAAGCTGCCAGCAAAACACTCTCCACTGCCTGCTCCCCACCCCTAGCCTCCCAGCCCCGGGTCTGGCTGCAAAGGGTGGGGGACCTGAGCAGGCCCCACCCTAAAGGAAGCGAAGCATCATCGAGGGGGCCCTGGGACCGCTTGTTCCCCAGCTCACCCCAAAACATTGACAGCTCCTGCCAAATGGCATTATGATGTCTGAGATGATACTGTCCATGGTTCCTTCCTCCAGATAAAGCACGAGTTTCTCACTTAGGGCTTCTCATAAGAAGAGCCATTATTGAGCTTTTTCTGCCAGCCACAGGCACTTTGCTTGAAAGCTCATTTACTCCTCACGGCAGCCTTGTGAGCCTAAGCACTCACCCAAGATTCCCCACCTGGGCAAGTGGCGGGCTCGTTTTTAAACTTCACTTTGGAGTGCACACTTTCAACAGCTCAGCCACAACTGTAAAGTGCCCCTGGACACTAACACTGAAAAGCAAATAGATCCAGCAGCCACCAGGGGACCTGGCCTAGAACTCAGGGTTTACTAGAAAAGCCAACTCCTTTCTTCAAATGAAATCTCAGGCTTGTGTCTAATGTATTACACAGAAATAACTGTAATACACTGAACACCTCTGCTTGAAGAGGAAAGGGAGGCAGGGGCTACACACCCTCAAATCCTGGGGATAGAAAGGCACACTTTGGGCTGGGCGTGGTGGCTCATGTCTGTAATCCCAGAACTTTGGAAGGCTGAGGCGGGTGGATCTCCTGAGCTCAGGAGTTTGAGACCAGCCTAGCCAACATGGTGAAACCTCATCTCTACTAAAAATACAAAAATTTGGCGGGGGTGGTGGTGTGCACCTGTAATCCCAGCTGCTCGGGAGGCTGAGGCAAAGGAATTGCTTGAACCTGGGAGGTGGAGGTTGCAGTGAGCCCAGATTGTGGTACTGTACTCCAGCCTGGGCAACAGAGGAAGACTCCATCTCAAAAACAAACAAACAAATAAGAAAAGGTCACTTTGAAAGTCAGTGGCCTAGGCAAGGGGAGAAGACCAGGGACCCGGACTCAGAAAACCACATTCACGTCCTGGCTCTGCCACTTTCTAGCTGAGTTGCTGGGTGAAGCCAGGATCCCTCTGACCTCTGCTTCCTCATCTGGGTGTGGTGAGGGCCAAGGGAGATAATGGGGTGCTGCTGACGTGGAGACTGTACAGGGTAGGAGGCATATCAGTCACCCTCTTATTTAAGGAGGGGCAGGAAAGGGGATAGAGCCTCTTCACAGCTTGCCTGATGGTACCGTGTAATAACAAAAAGAATATTTGCAAGTTCTGAGCACAGGCAGACACTGGTAAGTGATTCCGCCATGCGGTCCCTACCACAGTCCACTAGGCAGACATTGGGATCCCATTTTACTGATGAAAGAAACTAAGGCTCAGAGAGGTTAAGGAAAGTGGCAGTCAGGATTCGAAGGGACATCCCTGATAGCACCTCACTTGCCAAAGCAGGTTGACTGTGAGTAGGTGCCCATAGAGCCATCTGGTCCCCAAAGTAAAGCTATGGTCCAGAGCTGCCTACCCCTGATCACAGGGAGTCAGAGCCCTGGAAATTCAGCTGCATGACAAGAGCAAAGGCCACTAAAGTCTTTGCAAGTGACCCAAGGCTCAGGAGGGAGCTCTCTTTGCAGAGGCAGACTCTTTTCTGCAAAAAGGGAGAGTCCAGAAAGCCAACCCCAAGCTTGCCTTGGAGTCTACCTCTTACAGAGGCCTGCTTTCTGCTTTGTGCTTTAGCGATACGAAGGGTCCACTCATTCTTTTATATCTTTGGGTAACTGCCTATGTGGAATGACCAAGGCCAGGTCACCAGGGATCCTAAATTAGGCTCAAGGCCTGGCAGGCAGAGGGTTATTTGATTTCAGATTTAAACTCTTGGCATTGAACCAACTGGATCTCCAGTGTCCTTGCCCGCCACAGTCTCATTCCAAAACCTCCACAAGGCTGTAAATTCTCTTCCTGCTTCTGCCCTTTCCCCGGCAGTCCGCTCTGCACACAGTGGCCAGGGCTGTTTTTCTGAAACATAAACCAGGCTGCATCACTCCCATGCTCAAACAGGCCGGGCATGGTGGCTCACGCCTGTAATCCCAGCACTTTGGGAGGCCAAGGCGGGAGGATCACTTGAGGTCAGGAGTTCGAGACCAGCCTGGACAACATGGTAAAACCCCGCCTCTACTGAAAATACAAAAATTAGCCGGGCGTGGTGGCGCGAGCCTGTAGTCTCAGCTATTTGGGAGGCTGAGACAGGAGAACTGCTTGAACCTAGGAGGCAGAGGTTTCAGTGAGCCAAGATCGAGCCACTGCACTTCAGCCTCGGTGACAGAGCAAGACTCCATCTCAAACAAAACAAAATAAAACCTTCATATAGCTTCACATCACACTTAGATCAGTATCGGAATTCTTTATATGGTCTCTGAAGCCCTAAAGGATTGAACCTGATGACTTCCGTGACCGTATTGCCCAGTGTCTTCATTGTTCACACCACTCAACCTACACCAGCCTTCTTTTTGTCCTTGAAATGCAGTAAGCTTATTCCCACCTCAGGGCCTTCGCATTTGCTGTTCCCTCTACCTGGAACACTATGCCCCCCAGAATGATGCATGGCACCACTCAGGACTCAGCTCCAGTACAACCAAGTTTGGCTTAGTTCACAGCATCTCCAAGGATGTCTCTTCCCACTGCGATGGAGCACCTGGACCAATGGTAGATTGCAATTAATATTTCTGGGCATTTTCACAAGCGTTACCTTAGTTAGTCCACCCACGAAGGCCTCTTAGTCCCATTTTATAGACTAGTAAGCTGAGACTCAAGAGGATACATAACTTACCTAGGTCACACAGTTAGTAAATATCAGAGCTTGTATGAAAACCCAGGGTTTTGGACATCAAGTTCAGGCCTTATCTGACAATGCATTTGACTGTTGTTCATGATATCTTTAGGGACCAGATGGGAAAATACAGAGCATAGGTGGCTGAACGGCCTACCCCAAAGGTCAATTAAAAAACCGAGGTCAATCTGGGAAAAGGTCTCTAGTGGAGGAACACAGCACTCCATCCCATTCAACTCCTTGTCACCTGTGTGGATGAGGACTGCAGCTGACTCAGGACCAGGAGGCATAACCAATATGCTGAATGTACAATCGTAATTCGACATGATCTCCGTAAACTATAACAACAGACTGAATCCAGTAAATGACACGTGATGGCGATAAATGTAAAATCACAGATTTAGGTTCAAAAACTCATTGCCAAGACCGAGGTGGGGAACTTGGCACTGCTCTTTGGACAGCAGCTCCTGGAGAAAGACACAGAAGTCCCCAAATTCAATATGAATTAAGTCAAAACACCTGCCAAAAGATCAGTGGGATACTAGAGTGTCACTAGATGTGTAACCCTCAGAAGCAGACACACAGAATGCAGAGACCAGCAGGGAGAAGCGTGATGATCTAGTGCAAGCCCCTGTGTGGAGGGAGCCAGCCCCTGATGCTCTGGGCTGCAGAAGGGGATGGTGTGGACACGTGCTGTCCCAGAGGAGTTGCTCGGGTGGGTAAAGAGACAGGAAACAGTGATGTAAAAAGCCTCAGTTTCCTCCTCTGTCAAATGCGGCCAATAGTAACAATACCTCCTTCATCGGATTGTTGTGAGGATTAATTGAGTTAGTACATGTAAAGTACTTAGAACAGTGTCTACGGCCCGGCGCAGTGGCTCACGCTTGTAATCCCAACACTATGGGAGGCCGAGGTGGGTGGATCACTTGAGGTCAGGAGTTCAAGATCAGCCTGACCAACATGGTGAAATCCTGTCTCTACTAAAAATACAAAATTAGTTGGGTATGGTGGTGCATGCCTGTAATCCCAGCAACTTGGGAGGCTAAGTCAGGAGAATTCCTTGAACCTGGGAGGCGAACTTTGCAGTGAGCCGAGATTGCGCCATTGCACTCCAGCCTGGGCTAGACTCAGCCTGGGCTAGCGAGCACTCCATCTCAAAAAAAAAAAAAAAAAAGAATAGTGTCTGGCACATTACTGTCATGTGTTTGCTATTATCGTTACCGTTGCTGTTGCTATCACCCCCCTGAGTTGAAAGTGAGCGCCTCTGGTTGTACGCAATGTCTGGTCCCCCTTTGCATCCCCAGCATTCATCCCCCAGCACACAGTAGGTGCCCGCTGTGGTCTGAATGTTTGTGTCCCTCCGAAATTCATGTTGAAATTCTTGTCCCACTGTGATGATATTCAGAGGCGAGGCTTTGGGGAGGTGAGTAGGTCAGGAGGGCAGAGCTCTCATGAATGGGATTAGAGAGTGTTCATCCCTCCTGGCATGTGAGGACACAGCAAGATGGAACTGGCCCTCACCAGACATTGAACTTGCTGGTGCCTTCACATTGGACTTCCTGACCTAGAGAACTGTGTGAAATAAATTTCTGTTGTATAAGCCACCCAGTTTATGGTATTTTTGTCATAGCAGCTTGAACAGACTCAGACAGAGCCCAACACATGCTCACAGAGTCAAGGTTATGTGAAGACGTGTCAAGTTGCCCCGAGGAAGATCATTCAGAATATTCAGAGATGAACCATCAGTCTCAGCTGCTGGTGAAATGTTAAACAGGCTAAAGTTGCTCAAAAAACAGACTGAGCGCTTTGGCAGGGACATGTGGCGTGGTGGCTGGGGCCATATGACTGCAGTGGTATGTGGCGATCTGCTGGACACCCTAAGATTCTGTGGTTCTCATTCCTTTCCAAGAGGCCTTCAGCCAAGACAGCCGCCTGGGGAGGGAGGAGAGAGGCAGGATCTCCACACCCACTTTTCAAATAGGGAACCTAGAGGGGTCCCTTATCATGTCCCTCCTCCCAGTGACAGCATTTCTGGGACTCTTCCCACCTGGCCATCCTGCCTTCCCTAGGACATGCAGAAGGCCCAGGCAGGCCTCGATGCAAACAGTGCTTGATTTTCTGGGCTAAAATTACATCTTGAGTCAATTTTCATGAAATGTGATGACAGATTTAGGTGCTGGGAAGATGGAGCTTTCTCAGAAGGCATAACAATGACCCAAATGGTTAAAACCAGCTGAAAGCCGGCAGCCAGGGGCCGCAAGAGCAGATTTCATCCCTCCCTGGATTGGCTCATCTGCAGCCTTGTGCAAACCCCACGTCCGGAGAGAGTGCTGTGCCTGCACTTGACTCCCCCTCATCACAGGATTATTATTTCTTGGCCAAGCTTCTGATAACAGAGAGGTGATTTGTTCCCGAAGGGCAATGAACTAGATGGAGGAGTGGCGGGAACTGGCTCCTGTTTGCTCACAAGGGCAGTCTTCCAACCCAGGGGCAGTTCCATAGAGACAATCTGGATTCTTCTTTCATCTCCATTCCTGATACTTTCCTCTGTGGGCCACACGAGAGAATGAGGCAAGGAAGTACAGCCCCTCTCCCATCCCCAGTATGTTTGTTTGTTTTCCAGACAGGGTCTTGCTTTGTTGCCCAGGCTGGAGTTCAGTGGCGCAATCTAGGCTCACTGCAACCTCTGTGTCCTGGGTTCAAGCGATTCTCCTGCCTCAGCCTCCCAAGTAGCTGGGACAACAGGTGTGTGCCATCATGCCAGGCTAATTATTGTATTTTCAGTAGAGACGGGGTTTCACCATGTTGGCCAGGCTATCTCCAGTATGTTTAAATGCATCTTCCTTTCTCCAGAAAAAGCTGTGTGAAACAGCATGTGCCCTATGGGTGGCCCATGTGAGTGAGCTCTGCCGTCTTCACTCCTGGAGTCTGGGCACCGGTCCTGCTCACCTCTCATAAATGAGGTCAGCCTCCTCAATCTCTCTGGATCCTCCTGCTCTGATATTCTCCCTCTACAACTGCTGCTGTCCTCAGCCTGATGTCCCTGTATTGGCTCTTCCTGTAGCTTGCCAGCCTCACATCCTGAACAGCAGTCATGCTCCTCTGTCTGTGCTGGACGCCTCCGCTGGCCCCTCTGGTTTCACTCCCAGTCCTTCCCCACACTGCTCTGTGCACAGAGAGGCTGACCCAAGTGGACTTCCCCAATGGTCTGTTGGCCCTAGGTCTCCTATGAGGTTCCACCAGTGGGAGGCACCAGCAGGAGGCGGGAGGGTGGGAACAGAGTGAGGTTGCCTGAGTTGAGCATGTCCCTCCACTGGGGCTCCTGGTCCTGTTTGGAAGTCTCTCGGGGTTCCAGAAAGCAGGACTCCCCTTCCTCCCCAGGCCTGGAGTAGTCATGGCTCCCTCCTATTGCTACCCTTGAGACTTACCATCCTTCATTGATTTCATTGAACCCCATCCACTCCTTTATTACATCCCTCCACGATGCAGGACGCTACTGGGCCCCCGGGTTATGTCTTCCCACACCACTGAAACCTGAAACCCAGCTCAACTCAGCTACTCCACAAGCTGAGGCCAGTCCTGCCCCGCTCTGCGGGAGGAGGTTGAGACAGATGATCTTGAAAGCTTCTTCCAAACCACAACTCCTCCGCTCCATATCATGCACCCTAGGCAAATGGCTTGTGTTTGGCCTCAAATTCCGTTTTAAAATTCCAAATGACCTGTCAAAATGCTTTAGCATTTAGCTGGGAAAGTCCCAGCTGCGACTTTCCCTCCCCTGAACTTCCGTTTTCTTCCATTCATATTTCTCTTCTCATTGTTTCCTGTTAGGACTGTTCGTGCACATGCATCTCCCCTCCCAGGCTGCAAATCTAGTTCTAGTTTACACATTTGGTGATGCTCTGTTCGTTCGACCCATCTCCCTTTCTTCCCCAGCCACTGGTACATTGCCTGGCACTTCTAAATGCTTCCTGTTGCAAATATTAACTGAGATGGGAAGAGTGACCAACAAGGCCCCAAACACTTTGGATGATGCTGTATAGTGAACCAAGGCACTTTATAGTTCCATCATCTCCTTTCACCCTCACCTATAAGGTAGGAGTTACCCCTAGATGTAACTCTAAGGTAGGAGTTACCCCCAGATGCCAGATGTGGAAACTGAGGTGCAGAGAGGTTAAGTAACTTGCTCTAGGTGCCACCTCCAGAAAGGCCTGGAGCCAGGAGCAAGCACAGGTGTATTCCACACCAAGGCCACCTGTCTTCCCTCTACTCCACCCAGCAGTGGATGTAGTAACAAGAGGTGACTTGGACAACCAGGAACCCTCAACCAAATGGAGACAACTCTCAATTACAGAATGTAATTAATGGCCCGCCAAGCAGTGCCCTTCTGAAGAGCCCTTCCAGACTTTCTTTCCTGAATCACGAAGACATTAACACATTCCTGGTTTCTATGAAGTGCAGCCAAAAGGCCTCAAAAGTGATTAGTTCACTTAAGCAGACCAAACATTTCCCTAGCAATCGGGTTTACGCTTGAATTGGCTTAGACTCTTGGGCAGGGTGGAATAGCAAACTTTAGCCCAGACCCTGTGGAAATATTTCCCACATGTTTTTTTGTTTTTGTTTTCGTTTTTTTCTGAGGAGACAGGGTCTCGCTCTGTCACCCAGGCTAGAGTGCAGTGGCACAATCTTGGCTCACTGCAACCTCCACCTCCTGGGTTCAAGTGATTCTCCTGCCTCAGCCTCCCAAGTAGCTGGAACTACAGGCGTGCACCACCATGCCTGGCTAATTTTTGTATTTTTAGTAGGGACAGGGTTTCTCCATGTTGTCCAGGCTGGTATCGAACTCCTGAGCTCAAGCGATCCCCTTGCCTTGGCCTCCCAAAATGCTGGGATTGCAGGTGTGAGCCACTGCACCTGGCCCCCATATGTTTTCTTTGTTTCTTTTTCTTTGTTTTACAGATGAACTTCCCCCATGTTTCATGAATAAAATCACCCCCTTCAGCCTCTTGGATCCAGCAAGTCTGGAGACTGGGGACAGAGGGATATGGCTCCAGCCAGTCCACCAACAAGGAAGGGAAATTCATTAATAAAGTCTGGGTTACTGAAATGTAACTCCGACTTTATTAAGTCCTTATTAAGTCTGGGAATGTCTCCTCACCCTCAGGCTCTCGGCATCGGTCATTTTGTGCACTGTCCCCCTCCCTTCCCCTTTCCTTGGACCCTGGGGACAAACCTGCATCCTTCTGTTCTTCACAGCTGCCTGCAACCCCTCTCTAGGTGGAGACCCCAGGCAGAGTCTCTATCGGGAGCCCACCAGCCTCCCTCCCAGGTGTCAGTGGAGATGGGCATGGGGTGGGGCTGCCAAGGCCAATAGGGCCACAGCTTTGGATAAATCCCCCTCACCCACCATTCTGGTGCCTCTTCTGATCACCTGGAGCAAGCACAATCTCCAGCCAGCTCAGGCAGCCATGAAGGCCCCGGGAAGCCAGTTTAGGCTCTGCTGCCCAGCAAGCACACCCCACCTCCCCACCATGGAAGAAAACAACATTCCTCCCTCAGTCCCTCACCTCCTGGACTTTCGCCTTGTCCTTGCTCACCCAGACCCTCTTCTCCAAGAGAAAGGAGGGATAGCTTCTTTTGTTGTTCAGACAGGAGCTAGAGGCTCCGAAGACCCCTCATCCTGACCCAGTTCCCCCATTTCCTCTTTCTACCTGAAAACATTCTCCCACCAGAGCTCAGAGAGGGAGGGAGGAGGCAGAGGGAGCAATGTGGCAACAGCCACCACGGCCTAGTCAGCCTCTGTAGGCCCAGCTCCCTTTCCGAATCCATTCATTTTTCAAACAACCATGTATTAAGCACCTGCTGTGTGCCGGACTCTTCTAGGTGCTCAGAATGCCACAGTGAATAAAGCAGATGAAAATCTCTGCCCTCATGGAGCTGACACATGACAAACAAGATAAATAAGTAGCCTGGCATGGTGGCATGTGCCTGCAATCCCAGCACTTTGGGAGGCAAAGACAGGAGGATTGCTTGAGCACAGGAGTTCCAGACCAGCCTAGACACATACTGAGACCTCATCTCTACAAAAACACACGAAAATTTTTTTTTAATTAGCCAGGCATGGTAGCATGTGCCTGCAGTCCTAAACTACCCAAAGCGGAAGCAGGAGGATCGTTTGAGACGAGGAGTTCGAGGCTGCAGTGAGTCATGATCACCACTGCACTCCAACCTGGGCGACAGAGCAAGACCTTGTCTCAGAAAAAAAAAAAAAAAAGATAAATAAGTAAACCAGAGTGCGGGAAATGAGAAAAAGTGCTAGGAGAAAATAAAAAGCAGTTAAGGAGGATAAGAAGTGTTGGAAGGTTGGAATGCCAGACAGGGTGCCCAGAGGAGGCTGCCACAGGGTGACATCTGACTTTAAACCTTAGGGAGGCATGGCAGGGCCACGAAGCCATGGGGAAAAGAGCATTCCAGGAAGAAGAGCAGGTGAAAATGCCCTGAGGTGGGAGGGGCCGAGTGCCTGGAGTGGTGGGGCAGGGGCCCAGCAGCAGCAGAATAGGTCAGTAGGGAAAGGAAGTCACAACATGTGGAGCCTGGGGGAGTCCATGAAGGGATGGTGCTTTTGTACGATGGGAGCCACAGGAGGGCTCTGAGCAGAAAAGAGACAGAACTTGACCTGGGTTTTAACAGGATCCCTCTGGCTGCGGGGTGGGGAATAGAGTGAGGGTATCTAGGAGATCCCATTCACTTCACAAATGTCCCTGCCATTCTTGGGAATGGCCCTTCAAGTCAGCTCTCTCCTTCTACTCCCTATATTATAAGGGACAAAAGCACATGGAGTTGGGGTGGGGAGGGATTGGGATTGGAAATGAGATGAGGCTGGAAAAGGGCATCATCCTGGGTTGGGTAGGTTTTGGAAGCCAGGGTGGTTTTGGAGCTGGGACTTGATTCAACGCAGAAGGGAGTCAACAAAGTTTTCTGAGCAGGGAAACCACCTAACTGAAGCCATGCTCACCTTAGTCAGAAACCCCAGGAGGGAAGGTGGCGGTGGAGGAGGCACGGTGCTACAAGTTGAGCTGATGCCTCCAGCCTGCAGACACAGTCTCAATGGGCCTGGACTCCTTCTGCGTCTCCCTGGGACTGGGGCTCCCTGAGGATGGGGCTGTGTCTCCCCCCAGACTGGGGTTCCCTGAGGGCAAGAACCATCTCCTCCATCTTCAATCTCTTCATCCAACAACAGGGCTAGGGCTCCATGCTTTGCACACCTTGCTAGCGTTCAGGGGGGCTGAGATGCTGCAGTTAGAATCATGTCAGGGAAACTGCCCCAGAATTAGAGACAGACAGGCAGACAGACAGGAACAGGCTGGTGTTTCTGGTGTGGGAAGGGGCTGCACCTACCTCCCGCCACTGCTTGTTCTCCATCCCTTGGGTATACATGACGCATACTGCAGGGAAAGGAGAAACAATGAATTAATACCTCCGGCCAAGAGGAAGGAGGGGTCCCGGATGGAAAGGGTCCTGGATGAGCAAGCACCTCAGCAGACCTGGCCTGGGTGGCACTGTTGGATCTGTTAGGGATAGAGGGGGTCTCCTGGGGTGGCTGAGATCTTGGTGAGTGAGTCTAGGAATCTGGCCCCCCAAGCTCGGACAGGGGTCTAGATGCGCCAGTTCAGAGGGGTTGCCTTGGAGAAGGGAGACTAGGTGTGCCTGGAAGGGGCAACCTTTAGGAGGAAGGTCAGGGCTATTTGCCTCTAGGCCACAGCAAGGGTCAGAAATGTGAGACAGGTAGACAGGTGGGCATGACGGAGGACAGGTGGAGGTGTGGTGGGGGAGAGTGTCAGAAACCCGCATTGCTTTTACAGCCCAAAGCAGTCTCTTGAAGCCTCTGATTATCATCAGCCCCATTTACAGATGAGAAAACTGAGGCTCAGAGGAGGCCAACGATCCATCCAGGTTACACACTTGGGTGGCACTGCTCGAGGCTAGAACCTGGACTCCAAGATCAGTGTTCCTGCCACCAGATCACAGCAGATTGGAGCTGTTAGATATATTGGTTTATCTGGGACCCTGTGGCCCCAGACCCCCAACTGCTCCCAAACTGCTCTGTTGTGTTGAGGCTTCACAAGCATGTGGGCTGGGAAGGGTCAAACCCCCCGTGGTTATCTTTCTCAGACACTATGGGTGAAACATTAAACAGGCTTGACATACTTGGAACAGCGCCTGGCACATGGTTAGCACTCAGTAAGGGCTCAGGCATTGCTGCCATAATTAATCATAGTGTTGTCGCTGTTATTGTTACCGTTCTTATTGTCAGAGCAGGACTTACGTGGGTCGGACTTGGAAAACATGTCTTTGTCCAACAGGTTCCTGAAAGGGAGAAAGAGGAGGGGTTAGTACGGCCAGCTGAAGAGAGGCGACCTCAGGGGATTCAGGCTGTTACTAAGACCAGGAGGCTGCCTCTGGCCTGGCCTCAGGCAAAACAGTTCCACAATTGTTTATTAGGCTTCATTAGAAGCCAGGCACTGGGCAGGCCCTGGAGGTTCCTCAGCCCACCTGCCTAAGGTGTGCAGAGCTCCCTACCTCCCACCCCCACCGTCTCCACGAGTGCTCCCACTCTGGGAAGGTGCCCTGGTGCCCTGTGTCACACAGCGACTCATCATCGGGCGATTTCCCAAACTGCCCAATGTCTTAGCCCTTTCTAGAAGCTCTCCTTTGATCACTTCTCTGTGTCTCAAGCAAATAAAATAAAGCAATCAAAACATATCCATCTAGTCTCCCATTTTCTCAAGGCTCTACTTCCAGCCAGTTTATTCGATGGCCTCATCTGTGCTGATGGATTAATGAATGACACCTCCCAGGGGAAGCAGACTCATTTGGACAAGGCCCATCTGTGGTCAAGACCAGGGCTAACACATGGTCCTGATAATCAGACTGGAAGGCACTGCAGCAAGATGATGGACACAACATTTGGAGACAGAATGATCTTTCTTCTTTTTCTTTTCTTTTTTTTTTTTTTTTTTTGGGACAGAGTCTCGCTCTGTTGCCAGGGCTGGAGTGTAGTGGCATGATTTCGGCTCACTGCAACCTCTGCCTCCTGGGCTCAAGCCATTCTCCTGCCTCAGCCTCCCAAGTAGCTGGTATTACAGGTGCCTGCTATCACGCCTGGCTAATTTTTTGCATTTTTAGTAGAGATGGGGTTTCACCATGTTGGCCAGGCTGGTCTCGAACTCCTGACCTTGTGATTCGCCCACCTCAGCCTCCCAAAGTGCTGGGATTACAGGCGTGAGTCTGGCCCAGAATGGTCTTTCAACAGGTGCTAAGCTCCCCTTGCCCTACCTCCATGCAATGAAGGCTCCCACTCATCGAACCCTGGTGATGGGTCTGGTGGTGTGCTGTTTTACAAATATGAGCTCTCGATTCTCATGCTGCCCTGCAAGGTTGGTCCTGGGCACAGATGTGGAAGTGGAGGGGAGAGGTGGAAGGATGGGCAGGCTATGTTCTGCGCATCTGCTATTCCTCGTTCCACAGTGATCTCCTGCCATCGGGAAGCCACACAGTCCAGGGGAAACTCAGTCTCTGGCTGGGAAGTGATTCAACCTCTCTGAGTCTCTGCTTCCTCATCAGTACAATGGTAGTACCAGTCTTGAAGGCTGTTGATGCCCTGCCTGTATCCCCTCAGCCCTCACAGTTCCTGTACACACCCGTGGTTTCCTCTTGCATCTTTTTCTATCCTGAGGGCGTTCTCAGGCAGGTCAGGCCGTCTGCAAGTGCCAGAAAGTTTATGCTCCCAAGGGCAGCACTCAACCCACAGGAAGGGGCTGGGGGGTTAACTGCTCAGCTTCTTCGCTCACTCTGGGACAGCTCTGCTGTACAGTCTCAGAAGTCCCAGTGGGACTGAGTCCCAGGGGTCACCAGGAGACCTACCCATGACCGCATCCCGTGCTGACCAGGTCTTCCCTCCCCTGCTCCCCCAGCGAGCTGCCAGGCAAGCCCTTTCCACCTGTGCACCACTCCTACCAACACCGCCCTCAAGTCTGGGTTCTTTTCCCAACCATCTCAGCCTTGTCCCATCTCCCTCCCAGAGGTCCCAGGGGATCTTGTCACCTTCCTTCTCCACGCCCACAACCCTCCATGGGTGCCTCTGCCACTTGAACTGCTTTTCCAGAGAAAAGAAACAGTCAACACGGGTCTGTGTTGCTTCCTGAAAGTCAACTTCAAATGTCAGAGCTAGGCTCGGCGCGGTGGCTCATGCCTATAATCCCAGCACTTTGGGAGGCCGAGGTGGGTGGATCACTGGAGGTCAGGAGTTCGAGACCAGCTAGGCCAACATGGTGAAACCCATCTCTATTAAAAATACAAAAATTATCCCAGCATGGTGGTGTGCACCTGTAATCCCAACTACTTGGGAGCCTGAGGCAGGAGGATCACTTGAACCGGGGAGGCGGAGGTTGCAGTGAGCGGAGATCGCGCCATTGCACTCCAATCTTTCTCAAAACAGCAGCAGCAGCAACAACAAAACAAAACAAAACAAATGTCAGAGCTAGATGAGGCCCTGAGGAGGATCTGTTCTTCTTTCTCCTCCATGATGGGGAGACGAAAGACCAGAGAGAGGCGAAGGCCGGCCGTGGCCCACAGCAAGCAGTGGTAGAGACAGAAAGGTCTAGAAGGAGGCCTTACCCGGAGTCAGTGTCATCAAAGCCCTCAGCAGTGACAGCCTGTCAGGCAACTTGACCCCATCATCAACCCTACCACCCATGCCCCGCACCCTAAGGTGGGAGCCAAAGATCAACCAACAGACAGATCAGCAGCCTGAGGCCTACACAGGGCGTCCTGCTGCGCCTGGCGAAGCCAAGGCTCAGATGGATTCACAGCCAAATTCTACCGGAAGTATAATGCAGAGCTGGTACCATTTTGACTGAAACAACTCCAAAAAACTGGGGATAAGAGATTCCTCCCCAACTTATTCTATGAGGCCAGCATTATTCTGATACCAAAACCTGGCAAAGACACACGGAACATCGCATTCATGAATCCTCTCAGCTTCAGTCCTTCAGTAGATTCCCAGAGATGCCCCCAAGAGAGGAATTTCCAAACAGCTTCAGGAAACCAGTTCCTGGAGAACTGTCACCCCTCCCGACTCCAGTCTCTATATCCAGGGGGACACTCCCCAAAGGCAGCCACCCCCAGCTGGCCCTCCGTTGCCCTACAGGCAACCGCCCTTCTCCTGGCCCCTACCAGTCCCTCCACCAGACCAGACCCACTCCCAGCCAGCTGTCACTTTGGAAACCATCTGATAAACCTCCCAGCCCTCCACAGAGAGCATCAGATGAAATGATACACGAGGCAGCTCTGGAAAGTAGGTAGCGGGGGCTACGTAAGACACCACTTCTACATATGATCATTCACACCCAGGTGGGCTGACATCCCTGGGCGACTTTCTCATCCTGAAGTGTGCTAAGTTTGGGGGTAGGAGTGTCTATCTTGATTTAAACAAAGGACAAATGCCTTAACACCAAAGGTGACTGTACAGTGGTGGAACCTGAGGCACAGTGAGGAGCTGAAAGTGATCAGGAGGAGGGGACTTCTCTACTAAAGCAAGCACTTTAGGTTTATCTTTGAATTCTATCATGAAATTCAGGAATTCCATAAAATCCTCCAATATTCAAGCTGGAGAGGACCTCAGAGTCACCTTTTCCAAACCCTTTACCAATCGGGAATATGAGACTCGGAGGAGCAACACTTAACCCCTCCAAGGTCTGGGTCTCCTCCAAGTGTGGCTCTGGAACTCGGGTCTGGTCATATCCAGGTTAGGGAGAAAGAGAGTGAGACCCTGGAGTTCAGTTTAGATACGTTGTGTGTGTGTGTGTGTGTGTGTGTGTGTGTGTGTGTGTGTGTGTGTGTGTTACGGGTGGTGGGAGGGAGAGGTCTTATCCTCAAAGACAAGTCGACAGGTCTTTTCCTGGCCCTGCCCACTTCCCAGCTGGGTTAGAGGCACACAGCTAGACTAAGAAATAGAATCTAACCACTTGACTCCTTGCCCAGTGACCTCTGGACCTTCACCAAGTCCTAAAACATAGGTCACTCTGGCAACTAGCACCCAAGGATAAAGCAAACCCTCTCTCCTCCACTCTGCTGAAATTATTCTTGCCATTCTTCCAGATCATTCTGTCCATCCTCAGTTTTGCCTTTCCTGGACACTGATGGACAGCTACTTCCTCTCCTCTCCCCTGAGCTCTCTCTGGCCTGGAGTGTGCCAACCTCTGACTTGGAGGACCCCATTACATACTCTGTACATGCTCGGTTGCAAAATCATGGGTGTATCTGTCTCTCACACTGGCTGTGCATGCCTCCACGGCAGGGTTCCCCCCCTGCCACAGGCCAGCCTAGCACTTGAGTCAGAGTAGTGGCCTGGCAAGCTGGATGGATGAAAGAATGGCCAGATGGGTGAGTGCAGCCTGCGTCTCCCCACCTGGGTGGTGCACAGTCAAGCTCAGGAACAGCCCCTTGCACTTCCTCTCAGCCGTGGCGTGTAGTAGTTAAGTGCATGGGCTCTGCAGTCAGACCAGCTGAGTTCACATCCTGACTCTGAGCGGGTGGCTTGCCCTCCTTGTGCCTCAGTTTCCCCATCTGTAAAGTGTGGGTAAAAATAGTTCAGGGCTGCTGTGGAGATTCGATGTGTGGAGCCCCTGGGACTTGGTCAGCCTTGTCAGACAGCCCAGCTGTACTAGGCCAGGGACTGAGCGGAGCCGTCACTCTCCCAGTGGATGCTCAGAGCACTTGGTGACAAGCACAGCACAAGCCACGTCCACCCTCGCAGGTCCAAGGGAGAAGCCCACCCCTAACACACTCCCAGGGCTCCCTTCTGAATCCCTTCCCCAGCTCAGCCCTCATCAGTTTCTCTTCCCTTCTCCCTCTCAGCCTTGAGGACCCTCTGCCCCTCGCCTAGGTCCCTGAGCCCTACACCCTCTCTGATCCCTCACCTCATCCACACTTGCCTCCATCCATCCCTCTCCCTAACAACCTGTCCAAACAGAAGCCTCAGGGCCTGGTAAGCCTCCTCTCTTGGCTTTGGAGGGGTGGCTTCACCCCATGAACAATGGGATGCACACTTCTGGGGCTCACTCCTGTCCCTGGGTATAAAATGGCAGTTCCTTGGGCTCTTCCCAGAGTCTGGTTGTGTAGGTCTGAAGCAGGGCTCCAGAAGCCACATCTAAACAAGTGCCCCCAGATGTCCCCCATTATGTCTCTGATGGCAGCATCTGAATACCGCATATTGAGACATCATCTCTTAGGGCCTCAGTTTCCCCCACTGTAAAGTCACAGACAACAACACACACCTGTGCAGCACCAGCACGTACTTCAAGGTAAAGCGCCTTCCCCACTGATCCTCACCCTGACCCACTGAAGACTTCCAGGCTCAGGGGCAGTGAGTCACTTGCCCACAGGCACACGGACAAAAGCCTGGGGAGGAAACCAGGTCTCCCGCCCTGAGGAAGGGCCCGAGCCACCAGCGCACAGACAAGACCAGACCACAAGTACTTTTTCTCCACTTTCTGTCTTTGGAGAGCACAAAGAGAAAAAAAAATTTTTTAAGAGGAAATACATATTCTTTTTTTTTTTCAGAAAGAGCATACAAACCTTCCGCAGTCTGCACAGCAGCCTGGAGCTTGGCTTCTTTTGTTCCTTAAATCAAGGCCAAGGAAGCAGAGCCAAGAGCCCACTTCCTCCCTGCTTACCCTTGAGGAAGCATTTACAATCCAGTGGCCGTGAGAAAATGGTCATTCACTGGGCTGGGAGGTCAGAAGTCTCCAAGGCCCCAGCAAGGACAGAAAGCCCTGGAAGGGCAAAATGGGAGCCCCTGGCGGGTGCTGAAGGAGAAGCCACAGGGTAACACCTCCCATCTGGGGGGTTTAAGAAAGGAGCTGGGCACATGTAGTCCTAGCTACTCAGGAGGCCAAGGAGGGAGGATCGCTTGAGCTCAGGGGTTCGCATCTAGCCTGGGCAACACAGTGAGATCCCATCTCTAAAACAACAACAACACAAACCAAAACAAAAATGTAAGGTGTGGGTAGAGGCTAGGGTGTACCAGTCTGAGAGGGAGACATAACCCTGCCCTCAGGGACCCCTGTCTGACCAGGAGACACAGCCTCTGTCTCCAGGAATCCTCAGTCAGAAAGGAGACCTGTTGCTCCTGAGCTGAGATGCTGGGTGAACTGACCATCACACATCCCTGGTGGTCTCTAAACAAAGCCCATAAATGCTGCATCAATGCACTGGGCAAAGGCTTTGGCTGCAGCACAGAAAGAAACACATGTTTCTGGAGCAGGACCCATTATGGAGGTCATGGATCCCCAAAACTGTAAGCAAGAATGGCATATTGGTATAGAGAGATACCATATATATGGATACATTCTTTTGGAGAGCTTTCATTAGATACCCAAAGACATTCATGAGGCTAAAAAGGTCAAGAAAAGATGGCTTATCTTCTTCTCAACAACTCGCCCTAAGCATCCCTGCAACCTTGGGTGAAAAATGGGGGCGTTGAGAACGTAGACGTCAAGCTTCATCTCTGGATCTGACACCCAGCTCTGTTGCTTACTTATTGTATGACCTCTGGCATGTCACTTAGCTTCTCCGTGCATCCGTATTCCCATTTGTAAAGAAGGAGTAATAACAGTCCCACCCTCCCAGAAGTTTCCTGAGATTACTAGAGTTCACATATACAAAGCAGTTAGAACAGTGTCTGGCACATAGTAAGTTGCAACGCAGTGCCTGGCATACAATAAGTGCTCAATAAAGGCCTGTGGAGAATGAAGATGGCACCTAGGAATGCTCCACCTTCTCCCCGCTCTGCTCCCTAAAGCTTGGCTTTAGCAGGACCCAAGCCCTACGTGCCCTTTATCACCACTGCCCACTGGTTATATGTCCTTCCTTGAGGAGAGAGTGAGGACAGGAGAGCCAAGGTCAGGTAGAAACAGGAATCCAGAGTGGGCCCGGTGGCTCATGCCTGTTATCCCAACACTTTGGGAAGCTGAGGCAGGAGGATCACTTGAGGCCAGGAGTTTGAGATCAGCATGGGCAACATAGGGAGACCCTGTCTCTACAAAAAATAAATGAAATTAGCTGGGTGTGGTGGTGTGCCTCTGTAGTCCCAGCTACTCGAGAGGCTGGGGTGGGAGGATCGCTTGAGCCCAGGAGGTCGAGGCTGCAGTGAGCCATGATCACACCACTGCACTCCAGCCTAGGTGACAGAGTGAGACTCTGTCTCAAAAATAAATAAATACATAAATAAAGGAAACAGGAGGATGGGCGCAGTGGCTCATGCCTGTAATCCCAACACTTTGGAAGGCCGAGGTGGGTGGATCACCTGAGGTCAGGAGTTCGAGACCAGCTTGACCAATATGGTGAAACCCTGTCTCTACTAAAACTACAAAAATTAGTTGGGCATGGTAGTGGGTGCCTGTAGTCCCAGCTACTCAGGAGGCTGAGACAGGAGAATTGCTTGAACCCGGGAAGCGGAGGTTGCAGTGAGCCGAGATAGCACCACTGCACTCCAGCCTGGGCGACAGATAAAAAAAAAACGTTGAGTGTAGGAATTGGAAAAAAAACAAAATAAAACAGGAAATAGGAATCCTGATGGTCCCACAGAGGCCCCTGAGGTACCGACCAGCATCACCCCATTTCTGTATGGAGCAATTCAACACAAACATCTGGCAAATGGGGTGGGAGAGAGATGACATACATCAAGTATATAATCTGTGCCAAGTCCTTTGTTATGTACTTAGCCTGTGACACTCTATTTACCCTCCATATCAACCCCAGAAAGTAGACTTTGCTCCCATTCTATAGGCAAGGCCACTGAGGCTGAGTGATGTCACCCGCTTGCCAAGAAGCATGCAGAGATTTGAACTCTGGAGCTCACGCTCATTTAAAGGTGCCCTGGGGAGTGCTTGCACTACCAAAGCCAAGGTCTCCCAAAGCCTCATCTGGGCCAGCATTGCTCCCTCTTTTCCTCACTCCTATTTCCCGTCCTCAGCCTCTCAGAGCTGCTCTCAAACAAATGACTGAAGAGAAGAACCGGAGGGTTTCCCATCTCCTCCAGCCTGGCTCCAGACCTAACAGGCAGAAGTAATCCGAGGAAAGCACGGCGGGAGCTAGGAGGAGAGGGACCTTGGCACCCAGCCCCTGGCACACGCCCATCTCCCCTTTCAGATCGCGTTCCTTACCCGCATTCCCTGTCTCCCTGCCAAGCAACATCACCAGGTCTAAAAAGCAATTTTCACATGGCTTAAAGAGCTCTCCTTCCTGGGGCAATTTGCATTTTTATTGTTATTAATTACTGTAATAATTGTCCCTCCCATGCTATGTGGCCGAGGGAAGAGAGCAGGAGCTCTGGCCTCAGACACTGGAGTCCCCACATGGCCACATGTGGCCTGGACAAGCCACTTCACCTCAGTTTCCTCATCTAGGCATGGGGTCACATGCCTGCCCGTGGAGTTGCTGTGAAGTCACCAGCTTCAAACAAAAATGTAGGAAGCACACTCAATTCCACTCTTTACCTTATTCCCCTTCCGGCCCCATTTATCAAGTCTTAAATGTTTCCTCTTCAAAATACACCCAAAATCTGTCCACTCCTCCCCATGGCACCACCAGTATCCTCTCACTTGGGGGTCTCAGTGGCCTTTTGTCTAGCAATGTGCTTCCATGCCTGCCTCCCTCCACCCTCACCAGTCCCTTCTCTTCACGGTGACCAGAATTCTTCTTTATTTTATTTATTATTATTATTATTATTTTGAGATGGAGTCTCTCTCTATTGCCCAGGCTGGAGTGCAGTGGTGCGATCTCAGCTCACTGCAACCTCCCCCTCCTGGGTTCAAGTGATTCTCCTGCCTCAGCCTCCTGAGTAGCTGGGATTACAAGCACCTGCCACCACGCCTGGCTAATGTTTCTATTTTTAGTAGAAATGGGGTTTCACTATGTTGGCTAGGCTGGTGTCAAACTCCTGACCTCAGGTGATCCGCCTGCCTCGGCCTCCCAAAGTGCTGGGATTACAGGCTTGAGCCACTGCATTTGGCCCAGAATTATTTTTAAAGCTTCAGTCAGAACTCCTGTTTAACACTGGGGCTCCCAACTGCCGTTAGAATCAAACTCCTTAGCATGGTCCACAAAGCCATGACCTGCAGCCCCCATTTCCTCTCTGGCCTCATCCTCCTCCCCTCCTCATCTCCCACACGCTCCAGCCACGCTGGTCTCCCTGCAGTCTTGCAAGCATACCAAGGCCTTTTACCACAGGGCCTTTGCACTCGCTGTTCTATCTTAATAACCCTCCCTCCACATCCTCCCTTTGGACCTAAAGCATCCCCAACAGCCACAAACTTATTTACAGAGCATTTATTCCTATCAGACATTACTTGCTTGATTAAAAATGTGTATATTTAACTATATTCCACCCCGACTCCCATGTAGGTTCAATGAGGGAAAAGTTTGTCTGTCTTGTTCACCACCATATCCCTAGCACTTAGAACTGTGCCCGGCACAGAAAAGCCTCTCAGCTGGGCGCAGCGGCTCACGCCTATAATCCCAGAATTTTGGGAGGTCAAGGTGGGTGGATCGCTTGAAGTCAGGAGTTCGAGTCCAGCCTGGCCAACATGGTGAAACACTGTCTCTACTAAAAATACAAAAATTAGCTGGGCGTCACGGTACGCACCTGCAATCCCAGCTACTCGGGAGGCTGAGGCAGGAGAATTGCTTGAACCCAGGAGGCGGAGGTTGCGGTGAGCCAAGATCATGCCACTGCATTCCAGCCTGGGTGACAGAGTGAGACTCCATCCCACCTCCCCCCCAAAAAAAGCCTCTCAATAGCAAATGAAGATCAATATCAGTTATCAAATAAATGAATGTGTCAGTAGTGTTCGGTTATTGGTACCATGATTAAGCTGATTTAGCACATTGCAGTTTATATGGAATGCCACAGACTTAATCTCTTCAGAACAATGAAGACAGAGGATGTGGACAGGACCAGTATTTTCCACCAGTTTACAAATGGAGAAATTGAGATTGGAGAACTTAAACAATCTGGTCAGGGTCCCAGAGACGATAAGCCAGGAGTGGCACTGACTTTCAGTGTCCTGCCCAGGATTCTTCCATACTCAAAGATATAAAGCTGTCCTGTTGTTACTGTGAGGTCTGTGCGAGGCCAGCAGAAGACACATTAGGGGACCGAAGCACCTTTCAGTGTTTTGAAATCACACAAAGCCTTTTTTTTTTTTTTGAGATGGAGTCTCGCTCTGTTGCCCAGGCTGGAATGCAGTGGCGTGATCTTGTCTCACTGCAACCTCTGACTCCCAGGTTCAAGCGATTCTCCTGCCTCAGCCTCCCTAGTAGCTGGGATTACAGGCACCTATCACCACTCCCAGCTAAATTTTGCATTTTTAGTAGAGACGGGGTTGTCTCTACTAAAATGGGAAGTCTGCCATCTTGGCCAGGCCGGGCTTGAACTCCTGACCTTGGGGTCCACACGCCTTGAGCTCTCAAAGTGCTGGGATTATAGGCATGAGCCACTGCACCTGGCCACACTAAGCCTTTTTATTCTTGGCTGGCAAACTGGCAGAAAGAGAGGCAGTTAGGGGTCCAGCCAAGCTGTGCTTGGAGAATCAGTCACCTAACACTGACTGTCCACTGACTGCAGGAAAATCTGAGGAGCAGGCCTCGGAGATGCAAATTCTAGGCTCTTGGAAAGCCTCCTTGCTTTCCAAACGGCCCTATAGACGCCGTGGCTACCCATCCAGCAAGCATTGCCTGCCCACTCTCTTCCTGCTGACAGAATCCACATTGCTCAGATCTGATGATGACTCCCTGAAATCAGGGAAGGTGGCCCTTGTCCCTAGTCTAGGAGTGCACATGAGACCCAGCTTTGGCCCCTGAAATAGAAAGGAAATTTGCTGAGAGAATTTTGGAAAGGATTGTACTTTCCTGGTAAAAAGAACTTTTCAAAGAGAGGCCTCTGGCCTCATGCCTAGCTTCCTGTCTTTGGACGCGGTTGTGATGCCTGAAGCAGGGGCAGTCATTTTGTAACAACGAGGCCTACTGCTAAGATGATAGCAAAGTAGAAAGACAATTGGGTCCTTGACGATAAAGTGAGCTGACAAAGTAGCTCTGAGATAACCTACCTCCAGACTCATTGTGATCTGAGAAAAATAAATGCATTTCAGGTTTAAGCCACCATCAGTCAGATTTTCTGTTACCTACAGCTGAATCATTCCTACTCAAACCTGACTCCTCCCTGCCCCAGAGCGTTCCAGCCTCCTCCCTAGCCTTTCTTCCCAAGGGAAGGGCATCTCCAATGATCGCTTTGAGTCTGAACAGGGTGAACTGTGAGCTGGGAGAGAAGGTATGGTAAGCTACTACTATGTGGTCCGGATGGCATAGAGGGCTGGCTTCTGGCAAACCCTAGTTCTGGGTTTGCTGCTTAGAACCAGAGGCATCCCTTAGCAAGGAAGGCCTCTCCCATCCCTGGGGAGAGACGGCCTACCTTTTGGTCACACTTACCATGGTTGGTACTCAGGCCTCTACCACTATCCTCCTGGAAAACCCAACCTCCAATCTCAAGAAGCCCTCAAGGCCTTGAATTCTGAGGGAATAGAATTTGGATGCTTCTCTCCAAAATGTACTCACTGTGTAACCTTGGGGAGGTCCCTTAACCTCTCTAAGCCTCAATTTCCTAATCAGCAAAAAGAGAAAATACTACTATCTTTCTCACTTTAAAAGACATAGTAATTGTGATTGGCAGAAATATAAGGATTCAGCCTCCTGCCTTACATATCTGTATAATCCCCTCCCCTTGAGAGTGGGCAGGACCTGAGAATACGATAGGTTAGTCACTCATGCAATTGGGTTATGATGTATGACAAAGGCAATTAGATATTCACTCTTGTGATTATAGTTACTTTACATAAGATTCTGTCATAGCAGATTGGGGAGAGAATCTCCTCCTGGCCTTTAAGAAGTGAGCTGCTATGCTGTGAGGGGGCCACATGGCTAGGGCCTGGGGGCAGCCTCTGGGAGCTGAGAGTCACTCTGGTCCAATAACCAGCAAGAAAACAGAACTTTAATCTCTCTGCTGTAAGAAATTGAAGTGTGCCACCCACCAGTGAGCTTAGCAGAGGACTCAGAGCCTTGGATAAGACCACAGACCTGCCAACACCTTGATTCCAGCCTAGTGAGACCCTGAGCAGAAAAGTCAGTTTATGTCATGCATGGACTTCTGACCTACAGACACTATGAAATGAGAAATGGCTATAGTTTGAAGCGGCTAGGGTCGTGGTAATTTGTCACACAGCAATTGAGAACTAATATAATAATCTTAGTTTGAATCATATAAGTGTTATGGGAGGCCAGGTAGCTCACACCTGTAATCCCAGTACTTTGAGAGGCATAGGCTGGAGGAGTTTGAGATCAGACAATCAGCCTGGGCAACCAAGTAAGATCCCATCTCTACCAAAAAAAATAAAAAATAAAAAAATTAGCTAAGCGTGGTGGTGTGTGTGCCTGTAGTCCTAGCAACTCAGGAAGCTAAGGCAGGAGGATTGCTTGAGCCCAAGAGTTGGAGGCTGCATTGAGCTATGACTCTGCCACTGCACTCCAGCCTAGGCGACAGAGAGAGACTCTATCTCTAAAAAAAAATAGAAAGGAAGGAAGGAAAGACAGAGAGAGAAAAAGAAAGAAAAAGAAAGAAAGAAAGAAAGAAAGAAAGAGGAAGAAAGAAAGGAAGGAAGAAAGAAAGAAAAAGAAAATAAAAGAAAAAGAAAAAGTGTTATTTATTTGAATAGGTTAAAAACAGATGGGCTGGGTGGGTGTGATGGCTCATGCCTGTAATCCCAGCACTTTGGGAGGCCAAAGCAGGCGGATCACCTCAGGTCAGCAGTTCAAGACCAGCCTGGCCAACATGGTGAAACCCCGTCTCCAGTAAAAATACAAAAATTAGCCCAGCATGATGGTGCATGCCTGTAATTCCAGGTACTTGGGAGGCTAAGGCAGGAGAATCACTTGAATCCAGGAGGCAGAGGTTGCAGTGAACTGAGATTGTGCCACTGCACTTTAGCCAGGGTGACTAAGACTCTGTCTCAAAAAGAAAAAAAAGTTGAGTATAGGAATTGCACATGGTTCATCCTAATACGGATGTAAAGTGCCTAGCATGCAGTAGGCACTCAGTAAATACCACTGTTATTATTCCCCTAGCTCTGCTGACCTGAGTACCTTGGTGTATTCAGTGGTTAAATGGACATCTTTTCCTAACACTGGTTTTGACAGCTGCTGCCCTCCCCCAGGCTCCTCCCTCCCCCAAACCACCCTCTCCCTGCCTGTCAGAAGAGAGGACTCAGAGCTGTTCACACCCCTTCTGAGAGGCCCAGGGCACAGCTCCTAAGCTGGGCTGCGTCTTGGGCTCCAGGGCAGCAAAACACCAACCCGAACAGACAGCAGAAAGCAGTATATCTGAGGCAGAACAACAACTGCCCACCAGCCCCCATACCAGCTAGTGGGGAGAGGGCAGCCAGCAGGACCAAGCGATTGGCTGCTTCCAGACTGGTCCCACCCCGTCTTCCCTGGATCTTGGGAGCCCACCATGTGGAACTGTGCATCGCTTCTCCAGCAGGACCCTGCGCAAGTGCAAAGGTTTCCTGTTACGTAAAAAATGCAAATCATTCTTTCTAACCAACATGCTGGGCCAGATCCCTGCATAGAGACCTGAAAAATAGTGGGGCCTTTAGAGAATGGAATATCTGACAGGTAAGTTTTGATTGGTTCTGCAGGGTGGCTCACAGAGTCAGGAAGGGTCTAGAACAGGCCGTCAGAGGAAGAGCTCTTGCCTGAAGGGAGGAGAGTCTTTAAAGTCACATTTGTTACAATGTCTACTGGTATCTAGTTCCACAAAACATCTGCCCTACTCACTCCCAAAACAACCCTTAAGAATCTCCCGATTAGCCGGGCACAGTGGCTTGCGCCTATAATCCTAGCACTTTGGGAGGCCGAGGCGGGTGGATCGCCTCAGGTCAAGAGTTTGAGACCAGCCTGGCCAATGTGGTGAAACCTTGTCTCTACTGAAAATATAAAAATTAGCCCTGTGTGGAGGCAGGCACCTGTAATCCCAGCTAAGGCAGGAGAATTGCTTGAACCCCAAAGGCAGAGGTTGCAATGAGCTAAGATTGCACTTTTGCCCTCTAGCATTCCAGCCTGAGCAACAGAGCAAAAACTCTGTCTCAAAAAAAAAAAAAAAAGAATCTCTAGATTGATCAGATCTCCAGGACATATGCAGACCCTGGGAGCCAGTTATAGAGGCAGATTTTTATTAACTTCCAGGTGTCAAATAAGCAACAACATCAATCGCTATTCATGGATTAGTTCATTTAAGCCTCGTAACGGATAAGGATCATTATACTTCCTTTACAGATGAGGAAACTGAGGCACAGATCGGTTAAGTAGCTTACCCAAAGTTGCAGGAACAGAGCTGGGATTTTAAACCAAGGAGACAGATGCCAGAGCTCACATTCATAACCGTTGTGCCAAATAACCAAAGCCTTTCTAATCTTGGGCCGTGAGTTTACCATAGCCAGTACAAATAATTGCTTGGGAGCATAGTATGCTCTGCCTGAAGCAGGGGCCTGAACCTGTCCATCCCACAGTGCCATTTGCCTTCAGCAGAGACTCGGCCCCATGGTGGCCCTGTGCTCTGACTCAGATGTGCCCCTCTGCCAGGCAGCTTTGCTTAGCTAGCTGAGCCCTAGGATGAGCATGTCAGATCCCCCGCTAGGCACAGAGCAGAAGGGTGCTGGGGCTGCAGGGAGTGGTAGGCCCCCTCGTGAGGGGAAAGGCAAGTGGAAACAAGTGTTTCTGGGAGCCAGAGGCAGTAACTCGTAATCTTCCCTGAAACATTGGCCCCTCTACCCCAGCTGCCCATCCTGAAACCCTCTGGAGTTTTCACCTTGCCAATCCCTCTGCCTGTCCCACTGTCTGTGCCCCCCAGCAGGTATCTCTTAGATGCCCAGGGCAGGGCATGCCATAGCCTCCTCTCCTCAGCCCAGACATTGCTGAGCACAGGATGCAGGGGGGAGAGACTCGACTCTTTAACTGGTGACCATGGAGTGAAGAATATGCTGGAGAAAGCCACTCTTTGCATCTCTCCCTCCTCCCTGTGTTCCTCTCCACCTCCTTTTCCTCCTCCTCCTCTCTCTTTCTCTGTTCTAGAACCTGAATAGTTGGGTCTGGCTGAGGCAAAGAGATGCATCTACAATTTCAAGGCCACCCAGACTGTTTTCTCACCTTCCCTCTGTTCTAAGTGACTGCTCCCTCCTCATCCCTCCCCATCAAAACTCACTCCCCCCCCGCCTCTGGCTTTCTGGAGAACATGAGCAGGGCCCAAGTCAGGCCTTCCTTACCTTCCTCAGCTCATGGATCATGTCCTCTGAGAGAGAATCGACCCAGGGTCAGCCCCAGAACCACATCTCCCAGGAAGGCCTCTTATGCAAGAGGGTTTGAGTCCTTTGGACGTCTCCACTTCCAGAGAGCAAACAGGAGGGATCAGATGCTGCTGCCTTAGGGTGATCATTGTAGCTTATTGAGCACCTACTGTGTGTCAAGCATGTGCAAAGTAGCACGCTAGGTGCTTCATGCTCCTCCACTCCTGTAAGTTAATTCCTCCAACGGTATTTGGCAAGTACCAGGCACTGTTCCAGGCACATGAGCTACCTTGGTGAACAGGTTTTTTATGAGTACACGCTGCTTATTGTTTGTACCTGACAGGTGGGGGAAACTGAGGCTTCAAGTTTGCCCCAGGTGGTGAAGCAGAGATTCTATTTCAAGGTGTCTGACTCCAAAGCCGCCATATCTGCCCTTCATCTCCTTTCCTCTCCCATGCACCCTCGAGTCAGAGGGTGCATGGGTCTGACTCAGGGTGGGAATCCCTGCCCTCAAATGCTTACATAGTTGCCACCAGACTGGGCAACCATGAGAGGGGAGGGATGACATCTACACACCTGAGATGTCTCCAGAGGTTTCATCCTCAGTATGTGAGTGACCCTGTGGCCCAGGCTGAGTACCCAGGGCCCAGCGGACACAGAAGGCAGTGATTTCAGCTGTACGTCTCCTGGGTGAGAGGATGCCTAGAAGTGGGGAGCATGAGGCCAGGCTTTTCAGGAGCAGGGGGTCATGAACTTGCAGAGATAAAGGAGTGGAATCTGGATGGGGAATGGCCTGTTCAGAGGCTTGGAGGTGGGAAGGATCCCAAGACAATTAAAGACGACAGGCATGACTGAAGGCTGGGAGGGAGCGCCAGGCTTAGGGACGTGCATGCAGGAGAAGGGAGGGGAGGCCGTGTTGCTTCTGATGGCTGAGGAGGTGAGACTGGAACTAATGGGCCATAAGGAAGCTCCCAGCAGAGTAATGACAAGATGCAAATGGCGTTGGGAGATGATCCTGACAGCATGGTGTGTGGGACCTGGAAGCTATCACAGGAGCCCTCAGAGGGCCTGGCTCAGGGGGGCAGCTACGATCAGCCAGACCGCTTTCACTCCCACTTACCCCCAAGCCTTCAAGAGAAAGTCACCCTGAATCCCTCCCTCTTTCAAGTCTCTGCCCAGCCTCTCTGGCTCTACCTACACCTCACCAATCCCACAACTTTGTAATACAGGACTTGGGGGGCCACAAGGTCACCTCTTAGGAATGTTCTGACCAAAGAGCCACCTGGAAGAGGACGAGATGGGTGATTTGGAACAAGCGCACAGCAAGGGCTCCAGAAATGCCGCAAGGTTATTTGGGGCAGAGGGCTTGGCATCTGTGGGGGAAATTCAAAGTGGGTGATGTTTGCATTGTGGCGCGTGATCCCCGGCCAGCTACAGGGAGACTGCATTAGGGGAAAATCCCCCCTGGCCACCCGTACCCTCTTACTGCCTGGGGCAGGCTTCCCCTAGCTAGGAGAACCTGGGGCAGACCCAGCTCTTAGACAGAGAAGCTACCCCTAAACACTGTGTGACATGAATAAAGAATGGGGCGTGGTAGCCCTCAAAAATATTCCCCCTCCTCCTCTGTTGGATTCTACAATTTCACAGTGTTCTATTCCTTTGGCTTAAGATTTTTGACCCAAGTTATTTTTTTAATGGTGCCACTTTAAGTTGTTATCATGTATCCACACCTCGGTATGAATGAGTCAATCTGATCCTTTTCCAGGAGTCGATTTCGTTGTTGTTGGAAATGAAGGAAGGCTTTAAAATCCTGGGTTCTATGACGGCGGGGTAGGGGGAGAGTGGGGAGTGGTGGATCAAGATGCTGGGGCAAAGAAGAGGCAAAGAGAGAAGAGAGGAGGGCACAGAAGGGAGAGGCTGGACCAGCCTGGGAGGGATGGGGGCAAATCGCTCACTTCGTGATTTGCGGATGGGGTGATCAGAGACAGCCTGAGCAGACTGTAGTATAGCCTTTTACCAACTCCCTCTCCCCACTTGGGTGCCTGGACCCCTATTCTTGTGTCTTCATATCTCCTCGAAGCAACAGCCTGGAGCTCAAACTTTCTGGGATATGACCCCAGCCTGGCTTCCTATTCTGCGGTCGCCACCCACAGCTGGACAGGGGCTCTTGGCAGATCAGCTGGGGCGCGTCCTGGAGACCAGCACACTCTGGGAAGGGGGCGCGCGGAGGTTTAGGATCGAAGCGACAGGGGCCGCGGGGCTCTGCGTCCAGGGCCGGGGCAAGGGGACCCGGCCAGAGGGAGGCTCACCTGCAGGACACGGTGATCTCCACCTTGGTGGCCGGGATGCTGCCCGCCAAGGAGTCGAACTCGCTCAGCGACGCCATGTCCTCAGGCTGCTCCATCGCCCACCGCACCCCCACCCCAAATTAGTCAATCCCTGCGCGATTCAAGCCTCCTCCGGAGCGACTGGAGCCCTGGGCTCTCCCCCAACTCCAGAGCCAGGGCTGGGCGGCAAGGGGAGGAGAGAGGAGCGCGAAGTGGGGGCGTGGGAAGTGAGAGAGGGAAGAGGGCGGAGGGAGCGGGGGCCGCGGATCGAGGAGGGGGCTCGGGTGACGCCGCGAGGAGGCTAGGGGCCCAGCGGGGAAGGGCGAGGAGCCCAGGGAGAGGGGGCACAGCAGGGAAGGCGGAGAGGGGCGCGGGGAGAGAGGCGCGGGGAGAGGGCGCCGGGAGGGAAGCGCGGAGTCGTGGAGAGGGGCAGCGGGAGAGAGACGCGCGTCTGTGGGCAGGGGTAGAGGGGATGCAGGAGACAGGGAGAGGGGAGTGGGGGGCGGAAGGCGCTGGATGGGGCGCTGGCGGCGGGGGTGGCGGGGGTGGCGGGGCGCGGGCAGCGCGGAGCCCGGAGCGCCGGGGCTGCGCCGCCTCTCCCTGGGTCTTGGCGCCGGCGGCGACGGGGCTGGGACGCGGCTGCCAGCGCCACCTCCTCGGCTCGGGCTTCGGCTCCGGGGCGCCCCGGCTGCGGGAAAATCAAATCTGCCCGAAGCCACAGCCTCCCGCCACCCGGGAACGCCAGAGGGGGCGCCCGCAGGGGCCGGGGCGGGGCCGCGGGCGGGGTCTGCGCGCTGGGTGTGTGTGAGCGTGTGTGTGTGTGTGTGCGCGCGCGCGTGTGTGTGTGTGTGTGTGTGTGTGCGCGCGTAGCGGGCCGGGGGACGGGGTCCGGATGCTGGGGACGCGGCGGGTGACAGCAAGAGGTGGTCCTGGTCGCGCCCGTCTTCCTGTGAGCCCGCCCCCACTCACCAACCCTATCTCGCATCAGGGGTCTCCATCCTGGGGGAGGGAGAGGGTTATGGGAACCAAGGGGCGCCTGTTTCAGAAGGGTCCACGCAGGGCGGAGAGGGGGCATAAGTGGGAGGAAGGTGTGCAAAAAAGATCCCCTCCCAGGGGTTTGGGAAGGAGGATCTCTGCTAAGTGTGCGCCCAACTCGGGGGCAGGTCTCAGTCCAGAAACAGATCCTACATCTCCTTCTGGGGAAGTGTGTGGGGGACCCCAGTGCCAGGAGAGACCACCTCGGTTTCCCAGTGGCTCAGGTAGGGTGGTGCATGGGCGCCTCCCCCATCCTGTGGTTCCCGCCAGCCGCGGCCTCGCCAAGTCGGCTGCCGAAACCACGCGCCAGCGCCCTTCCACTCCCCCGCCCGTCGTGACCACCCGACTGAGCCAGCCTCCAGGTCTAGAAGCTCCTGCCACCCAGTCTGGTGGCAACCAGACTGGGAGATCGGCCCGAGCTCCCTGGGCTTCTCTGCAACCAGCACCAAGTAGGCGCGTGCTGTGTGCCTGGGGATCGAGGTGAGAGTTGGGCCACCTCTCCTGTAGTCCTCTTCCCAGCCAAGCCTCCTGCGACCCCCAACCCTAGCCCAGCCTTGCCCTTCCGGGCCTGAGGTTGCAGCGCAGAGGCGTCTCCCTGAGTGAGACTGCACACGTAGATTTGACTCTAGCCCCTCCTCAGCCTCAGCCTAAGCTGTGCCGAGCTACAGCCTCCACTTCCTTACCCACCGCCTGGCACATCGAAGCCGCTGTGCCTCGGGCGGGCGGGGAAGCCAAAAACCTGGTGCTGGGCTGGGCAGAGCTGCGCCCTCTGGGCCTTGCCTGTGGCAGCAGGACGATAAGGGGCTCCTCCGGAATCTGTTTGAAGTCAATTCCCAGAACATCAGATACCGTCAGTCAGAGATAAATACAAGAACACATTCCTCCGCCTGGGACAATTTACCCATGGCTCAGAATCAGCTGGACTCGGTTCTGCCTCCTGGAACAAGCAGCAAGGGGCAGAGGCTGTAATTCCCCTGACAGCCAGGCACAGCTGGGTCAGGAGGCCCCACTCCGCAGAGAATGATTCTGTCCTCCCTTCCTGAGGATGCAAAACTGAACTCGGAATCTCTGTGTTCCCCATCCCCCACATACCTGGCATGGATAGTGCTCAAGCATACTTGTGGAATATGTTCTCCATTCATTCCAAGAGTATTTGCTGAGCATCTACTGTGTGTCTGGCCCAGTGCTAGAGCCCTTAGGAAACGTTGTTCATAACAATAAGTAGCATCATTTCATTTTCAAAGATCTGGACCAGACACCATGCTTATATATATATTTTTTGAGATATTAGTCACATACTATAAAATTACCATTTTAAACCATACAAATCAGTGATTTGTAGCATATTGACAGGGACTGCTCATGATTTTAAATTCTCAAAATAATTATGTGAGATATTATTGCTTTTAATGGGAAAAACTGCACCAACCTAATATTATCTACATTTAATAAGTAAGGAAATCAGTGCCCAGAGAAGCTAAGTAACATACTCATCATCACCCAGCTGGGGACTGGCAGAGTGAGAATGTGAAACAAGGTAGTTGAGACCAAAGCCTGACTCTGAGCAAAAGGCTTCACTCTCTCTCAGGATAGGGCCAGATGATGGAAAGCCATCTGTGAAATGAGGCCTTGTTGGGAAAAGCAACAATAGCGAGCCATTGCAGGTTGTTGAGCAGGTGAGTAGTAAGATTGAAGTTCTACCCAGTAACCTTGCAAAGTGACAGCATTTGGAGTAGCAGTTCCAGGGTCTCTTTCTAGAAAAATGTAGACACTTGTCTGTGTCACTCCATTCCCTTTTACTCATTGTCCTTTCACTGCTGGTTATTTGGCAAAGAAAAAGAAAAGAAAAAATATATATATAGATATATACGACACGTGCTGTGTGCTAGGTGCAGTCCTAGGCTCAGAGAATAAAAAGGCAAGGACATAGTATCTATTACCAAAGAGTTCCAAGGCTAGTAGGGGCCCCAGGACATGCAGACAGATAAACCACAGTGCAGTATGAAGAATGCTGTTGAGGTAGGTAGAAAGGGCTCTGGGAGGCCGGGTGCTATGGCACGTGTCTGTAATCCCAGCACTTTGGGAGGCCAAGGTGGGAGGATCACTTGAGGTCAGGAGTTCGAGACCAGCCTGGCCAACATGGTGAAACCCTGTCTCTACCAAAAATACAAAAAAATTAGCTGGGCGTGATGGCAGGCACCTGTAATCCCAGCTATTCGGTAGGCTGAGGCAGGAGAACTGCTTGAACCCGGGAGGCAGAGGTTGCAGTGAGCCAAGATCATGCCACTGCGTTCCAGCCTGGGCAACAGAACGAGACACTGTCTCAAAATAAATAAGTAAAAGGGCTCTGGGAACAGAGAAGAGTGACCAACAGTGCTGCCCCAGGAATGGGAAGAAGGGAGGGTCAGGGGAAAATGTAAAAAGGAAGTGATACTGAGATGGACATTGAGATTGAGGTGGTGTCTTAGAAGTTTGTTTCACCTAGAAGCAAACCCTGAGACAAAGATTTGTATGTGAGTAGTATATTTGGGAGGTGTCTGGGTCTGTTCCTGCTGCTATAACACAATAGTTCAGCCTGGGTAATTTATAAATGGTACAAATGTATTTCACGCAGTTCTAGAGGCTGAGAAGTTCAAGATCAAGGTGTCAGCAGGTATGGTGTCTGGTGAAGGCCAGGTCTCTGCTTCCAAGATGGTCCTTGTTGCTGTGTCCTCCAGAGGGGCACACACTGTGTCCTCACATGGTGGAAGGCAGAAGGGCAAAAAGGAGCCTAGCTCAGAGGTAACGCCGTTCACAAGGTCATTAATCCATTCTGCGGGCAGGGGTGAGCCCGGGAAGGGAAGGTAGACAATAAAAGGTGCTTTATCAAGCCAGTCATCGCTATAAGCAAAGAGGATGTAGTCCTGCTGCACAACTCTGGGAGACTGTAGAACGCACTTCAAACTTAGGGTGACAGAGGGGTGAGGAAGCTGGGATATGTGTTTTGTTTTGTTTTGTTTTGTTTTGATTTGTTTTGTTTTTTTGAGATGGAATCTCGTTCTGTTGCCCAGGCTGGAGTGCAATGGCACGATCTCGGCTCACTGCAACCTCCGCTTCCCAGGTTGAAGCGATTCTCCTGCCTCAGCCTCCCGAGTAGCTGGGATTACAGGTGCACGCCACCACGCCTGGCTAATTTTCATATTTTAGTAGAGTCAGGGTTTCACCATGTTGGTCAGGCTGGTCTAGAACTCCCGACCTCAGGTGATCCATCCGCCTTGGCCTCCCAAAGTGCTGAGATTATAGGCATGAGCCACCCAGCCTGGGATATGTTGATACGAACTTCTGCCAGTCATTGGCTCAGTGGCTGAGGGCTGCTTCTGGAAGGTATTAATTTCCTGGCACTTCTGGCCTAAGCAGCACAGAGAGGCAATGCAAGTTCCAGAAACCAGAGAAAGCCTTAGGCAAAGAAATGCAGTCGGGCATGGGACTGGAGCACACTGAAGTGGGAAAAGTAAGGGGCTGCAGTGGGCACTGGCAAGGTAGTGGATGCTACAGATGGTGAACTTCTGCCTGGAGGACAAAGCTACACAGGCCTTCCTGGCACGGGACTAGCATGAGGAAGGGCCAGAGACCAGAGATCTATGGTAGGGGACTGTAGTGTGGCTGGAGCACAGTGTCAGGGTTGGTGGAGGTAGAATATGAGGCCAGGAGGCAAGGGGCCATGATGGAAGGCCACAGGCTCTGCTAGACACAGAGGCTTATCAGAAGGGGACACTGGAGGAGGGGTGGTCTGAAGGACACCCTCCCGCTGCGTGGTCAACCAGAACGTAAAACACTGATCAGGAGCTGGGTGCAGTGCCTCACGTCTGTAACCCCGGCACTTTAGGAGGCCGAGTTGGGCGGATCACCTGAGGTCAGGAGTTTGAGACCAGCCTGGCCAATATGGTGAAATCTCGTCTCTACTAAAAATACAAAAAAATTAGCCAGGCGTGGTGGCACGGGCCTGTAATCCTAGGTACTTAGGAGGCTGAAGAAGGAGAATCGCTTGAACCTGGGAGGTAGAGGTTGCAGTGAGCCGAGATTGCGCCAGTGTACTCCAGCCTGGGCGACAGAGCAAGACTCCGTCTCAAAAAACAACAACAACAACAAAAAACCAACGTACTGATCAGGCCCAGGGGAAAAATGCTCCCAGCCCTTGCTCAGATGAATTGCTGCTGGTTCAAAAGCAGCCCCGCAGATGTTGCCATTGGAGGAGTTGTTTCTCCTTTGAGAGATGTGTCAGTGTCCAGTAACCCCGGCCACTTGTGATGTCCAGTGCATGAGCTGGCAGGTGCTGCAGACGTGCTGTCTGCGCCTGGCAGCCAGATTAGAAACAAACACGGCCCCAGCCCTCCCGCCATGTAACTCCCGCTCGTCCCTCTGATTAAGAACGTCAAGCACGGAATGGGCCATGCCCAGAAGATCTGGAATAACCGGCATCAGCGTTTTGCCTTTGCCATCCAAGACTGCAAACACGCTCTCTTCTGACCTAATCCACGGTGTTAATGACGGCAGAGCAATTTTGAGAGGCAACTCACAGCATTGATAAGGAGAGGAAAAGCACCACCGGCCTTAGGAGGCAGAGCTCCTCACAGAAGAGACAGCTGCTGTCCCCTCACCCCTCCCGAAGCACTACTTGTAAATGCTGCCCTCCTCTCCCCTGTGTGAGGCCGGGGATGGTGAGAGAAAAGGGCACAGAAGAGCTGAAGCTAGCTTGTGCATGGAACAGGCAAGTGGGGCTGCCCGTACTGCACCTAGAACAAACTAGAAAAAGGATTCTTTACTCTGGGTAAATGCAACATTAAGTCAGGCAGGGCACACGGTTTGCTGGGCAGAATGTGGGCTGCATGGAGCCCCCACTCACACCCTCGGCTGGGTGCCCTTGTGCACTTAACACCCTGCACCACTATTCATGGTAGACCCGGAGAGAAGAAAACACAGGGCAGGGCAGGAACTTGAAACCGTCATAGCAGTAGAGAGGCAGGGGAGATGCAGTGTCTGATTCCATCCACTAAAAGAAATCCTAGAAGGGGCTTGGTTGGAGACCATCCAGGTTAAACCCCTTCTTTTACTGAAAAGCTTAAAGAGGGGGAGTGACGGACTCAAGGTCATCTGACTTCCCTTGAAAAGAAGCTCCATGAATAACAGCGAGGCCAGGTACCCAAGAGCAACGAGGAGCTGTCTCCGAAGGTGTAGCAAGAAACTGTGTTCTGCCAGGGTGGAGGAAGAGGCAAGAAGCCAGCCATGGGCCTCTGCATGTCGCCAGTCCCTCATTCCTGCTGGAAGAGGGCAGCCTCCCTGCTTAATGCCCCACCATCCCAGCCACAGCCCATGCCGCCCCTCCCTTCCTCCTCACCCCGTGTCATGGCGCCAGCTAGCTCAGTCCATGTTCCATCTGGGGAAGAAGCCCCAGGGCCCTCCTGCTGCCAGCCCAGTAGCCCTTTCTGCCCTCAGGATCCACCCCTCCACCCTGCCCAGCCCTGGCATCTGTCTGCAACCTGGTGGGCACCGGCTCGCTGCTCACTTCTCTTGCCCTCCTCTTCCTTCCAGCCACTCCTGCTTTTCCAAGTGAAGGAGGCCCCCTGCGCTTAGTCTAGAGACCAGAACCTTCACAGCAACCAGGGGACCCACTTTAAACCAAGGTCAGGCCGTGTTGCTCCCCTGCTTAAGACCCTCCCCTGGCTCCCATCTCACTCTGTGGAAAAGGACTTGCCGAGCTTCGGGCTCTGGTCCCTAGCCTGCCCCGTGACCTCTCTCACTTCAACTCCTCTCTCCCTCTACTGACTCCACTCCAGCCACACTGGCCCCTCACTGGCCCTGCGGGCACCTGTCTCAGCGTCTTTCTACTTGCTACTCCCTCAGGCTGGAGCACTCTCCCCTGGGTCCCTCAGGCCCCTCAGGTCTGCCTCAATGCCCTCTCCTTAAAGAGGCTTTCCTGGCCACTCTACCCAACATAGAACCTTGCTGCTCTCATTCCCCTTACGCTCCTTTATTTTAATTCGTAGCATGACCCTTGTCTGTTTCCCCCACTAGGATAAAAGCTTTCTGCAGACAAGGACTTTGTCTTGTTCGCTGTTGCATCCCAAGGCCTTAGGGCAGGGCCTGACACATGGTAGGTGCCCAGTTTGTGAGATGACCAAGTCCAAGTTCACTGTTGGCCTCCGAAACACTGACTCCTTCCATGTGTCAGTCTCAGACAGGGCCTGAATCTCCCCCACCACACACATCTTATCTCTCCCCGACCCAGCAAACATTTGTTCAGCATCTGTCATAAATTCAGCTGTTCATTTGCTGTTTGACAACTATCACATTGTGATTTTCTGGGCCCCTTGGCCAATACCACAGAGAAGGGAAGGGATTCTTACGTGTTTACTGAGGATCCACCATCTAATAAACATGTAAGAATTTAATATCCATCACACATTTATTTTTTATTTTTAAAATTTAATTTAATGTTGGCCAGGTGCAGTGGTTCACGCCTGTAATCCCAGCACTTTGGGAGACTGAGGCGGGTGGATTGCCTGAGGTCAGGAGTTCGGGACCAGCCTGGCCAATGTAATGAAACCCCGTCTCTACTAAAAATACAAAAAAATAGCTGGTCATGGTGACATGTGCCTGTAATCCCAGCTACTCGGGAGGCTGAGGCAGGAGAATTGCTTGAACCTGGGAGGTGGAGGTTGCAGTGAGTCAAGATCGTGCCATAGCACTCCAGTCTGGGCAACAAGAGCAAAACTCCACCTCAGAAAAAAAATTTTTTAATTCAATGTTTTAAAGACAAAGTCTCACTATGGTGCCCAGGTTGGTCTTACACTCCTGGCCTCAAGCAATCCTCCTGCCTCTGCCTCCCAAAGTGCTGGGATTACAGGTGTGAGCCACTGCACCCGGCCTCCATCACATATTTAATCTTCACAATAAGCTCACTGTCCGACTTAACAAAACGATATTCCTCTATACCATGTGCTGTGAATAGTTCACCAGGAGAGACAGAGAGATGAGGGAGATGCAGTCTCCTTAGAAGCTCGGTCCAATGGGGTTACTGCATGAATTTCGAGTTTATGTTCTAGGAAATTATTTGCTCCATCTTTCAGATAAGGAAATTAAGGCCCAAAGTAGTTCAGTGATTTAATTTGCCCAAGTTCACACAGGTCATTGGCAGAGACAGGATGCAAACCTCGAGCTATGAGTGTCCAAAGCTGCTGTCTTTGCTCCTTTGGGCAGTGCCTCTGCTCCCTGGCCTGGCTCAGGGGCCTGTCCAAGAGCCTCAGCCTCTGCCACGGCCCAGGCCCAGGTCTGAGCCCCTCACACGTCTGCGGTGCCTAGCCCAGCACCACGGGATCTGTGCCCAGGCCTTGACCCTTCCACTCTTCGCTATGTCCAAGAGTAGACATCCCAGTGTGTAACCTCCCCCACCCCCCACCTTCATACACATTTAACCCGATATTTAGCTTAATATCGTCAGTCACAGGATTAGAGACCTCTGTCCTGCAAAGGACTTTAAAAGATACTCCAACTCATCCAGATTTTACAGATCTGGGAACTGAGGCCTAGAGAAGGCAAGAGATTCACCCAAGGTTGTTTTGCCCATAGGCAGCAATTAGAGCCAAGAGCTCAGAGGCACGCTGATTAGAATCAGTCTCCTGGATCCTTTCTTCCTTCACCTCAGCTCCTTCAAAGGGGGATGGGTTGCCTTGACTTCCTGTTGATTGATAAGCAGAGATGTGCCATCTGTGTCATTTGGCACAAGGAAGACCAAAGTGACGTTTCATCACCCCACCCACACTATCGGGCATATCCAACTGGAACCAGCCCCATTTGGTTGCTCCTGGGCCTTTCCTCCTGCCGTTTCCTCTCTGCCTGGCCCAAATCCTACCCATCCTTCAGGTACCATCTCTTCCAAGAAGCTAGCCTGGATTCTCCCAGTCCAACCGAGTTTCTTTTTCCACTGAACACTCAAACACTTAACTTTGGTGGATCTGTTTCTCCTTTCTCCCTTGGCAGGGGATGTGCTCTGAAGGCAGGGACTGGGCCTTCTTACCCTGGTTCTCCACAGCCCGGCCTTTCCCAGCCTCAGCCTCCTTCTCTTTCTTTGTGCTGGGTTTAATTTCACTGAAGTACATCACCCTCCCAGCCAGCCAGTCTACTCTTAGGCTTTCTGAACTCTCTCTCTGCGTTCATTGTAAACCCATTTCCTCTTGTTTGAGCATCTTGGAAAATGGAAAATGAGTCCTCACATTTCTTCAGACGCTTAAAAGCAAACTACGTCCACCCTGAAGTCTCAGCCTCCGAGACTTGATGCCTTCCTGATTGGCATCAAGGGTGAGAGATGGAGCAGCTGATTTTCACGTGGGCCTGTCCTTTCTCTCCTGCTCCAGCGGCTGTGAGGGATCCGCTCAGGCTGCAGGACTCTGCCTCTCCCACCCTGAGGCCAGTGTGTGGGAGGGGAACGGGGCTGACATTTCACTGTAGCCCTGAGATTCTTGGTCACCCTGTTCCTTGGCACCTGCCTCCCCTGGCTGTACCTGTACCGGAGCAGCCTGAGAAGGCACCAAGGGTGAAACCCTTTTTTTCTTTTAAGCTCTAAATTCATTTTCATGCCAAGCTGCTTGTATTTGCCTGCCTGGCTGCCGAAGGTAACTGAAACGTGCAGAAAATGCCACAAGCCTGGCTTCTTGTGGAAGCTGAAGTCCCGGTGGCCCTGCCCCCAGGGCTCGCCTGCTCGCATCTCCAGCAGCCCGCTGTGATTTCCTTGCGTTTTATTAGCTCTGACCCTACACTGGGAGAGGAGCTCATCAGACACACTTCACATCTTGCTTCCTCCACCTCTGGCTAAGCACCGTTACCCCGATTACGGGAAGTATTTGTTCCCCAGTTCTCTGATAATTCTGTCAGGAGCCCGGGTGAGGCTCAGGTGTCAGGCTTCGGGAGCTGACAGCCCCTCGGAGGCAGCTGGCCTGCTGAAGGGGCCGGCTGTTGGCGGGGCGTTGGTGCAGAGCTGGGGGGCGGCGGGGGGGGGTGGTTTGCAACACAGTGCCGGGTTCTCTGGTCTCTTCTTCCAGCTTAAAAATGAGGTTAATAATATAACCATATTACCATTCCTTCCAGAGTTGGTATGAGATTCCAATTAGATGAGGATGTGCTGGGAGCTCCCTGGGAGAAAAATACCATCATAAAATCTTAGAGGTTTAAACTAGATGGAGTTAGAATGAGAAGTCTGGCCCTCTCATTCTACAGATGGAAAAATGAAGGCTCGGAAAAGGAAGTCACCAAAGTTACACAGTGACTAGTTCTGGCTTGAAAACCAGTTTCCATATTTTTTTCAGGTGGAGGGAGGAGGGAAAAAAGAATGGTAGGGAAACCATCCCTGTGTGAATTAAGAGTGCAACAGAGGGAGAGAGCAGACTCCTAGCTCAGCCCTGCCAAGGCTCAGCCAACGGATGCGGTTGCCTCCATCTATGAAATGGACTCATCTATGAGATGGGCACTGTGATGGCCTGTCCGCAGCTCTTCAGAGTGGATTCATGGAATAATATGAAGTACCTGGCACCTCGTGAGTTCCCCAAACACAAATTCCTTCCCTTCTTTTATTTGATCTTAAACAGATCACAAACGCTTTCAAAAGGGAAGCACAAAGGGAACATTTCCTTCAGAGCCAAATGTTGCCCCCGTAATAATGAACTTTGGACTCCCTTCCCTTTGAAGGCCTTTCTTATACAGCGAATGTGAAATTCCCACTTCCCCCTGTCAATGTAATGAGGAAGTAGAAATATGACTTCTCTCTCCTCCCCACCATTTCTGCTGCACAACAGCTTCCTTGCAGGTACGCAGGGCAGCAGCTCTTAATGGGGCCGTGGCCAGATCCTCACGAAGAGGAAAGTGATTTCTATGAGATTAGCTGAGTGGTGAGGCTAATACAGTTATGATCCAATAAACATCCTGATGAGGGTCATTTGTGTGCCCTCCCTCCTGCTGCGCCTCCACGGGCCTGGCTCAGGCTCTGCTTGGAAGGAGCTTGGAGACAGCTGAGGCTAGGGTAGAGAAGGCAGTTGGACACCCCCAGCCTGTAAGGCAGGAGGTTCAGGTTCTAACCTCTGCCCTGCCACCAGATTATTCTTTTCCTGCACTTCATCTTCCTCCTTTGTATGTCAAAGGTGGAGATCACAGGAAAAGAGCTGAACTTGGGATTCAAATTCCCCATATTCAAGGCCCAGCCCTGCCTTTTACTAACCATGCAAGGCCTGGCCCTTTATTCCATTCATTCAGTCTGTACAAGGCTTTGCGCTACTTGCCTTTGGTCTTCAGTTTGCACGTCCAGGAATGGGCATAATAATACCAACCTCGGGGGCTGGTTTTGGAGATTAAGAGAAAATACACGAGCAGCATCCACAGACCATGAAACCCAAAAGGGACAGGAACTTTTTGCTTTCCTTTAAGGTTCCTTTTTGTTGACTTTCTCTGATTCTATGAAAATATTTGCTGGTGGTAGGTGTACAAGAGGGGCTCCAAAATTACTTGCTGAATGAATGAATTCAGCTGTAAAGCAGAATAGTAAGCAGCCAAGAGGGAACTGGCCCTTTGGAAGGTACGTTACGGAACCAGGACCGGGTCACAGGGCTCGGCCAACCTTCCCATGCATGGAGGGCTCCTCCATCTAGTCCCGTAGATAGAAAAGAGGGCCGGCCGGCCGGTGCCAACGGAGCACTTTCACACCCTCATTCTGCGCCAGGCGGACATCTCAACTCTAGCCTCTCGCAATCTGAGCAGTCGCTGGCTTTCCACAACCAAGAAATAGCAGGCACGTCTCAGTGACTCCTGAAAGGCTCCCGCAGGTTTCTGCCTTTTGCAAAAGCTGCAAGGCTAAACTGTATTCACAGTGGCCTCTAGTGGCAAATTTCCAAAATAGCATGCTAAATGGAAACTTGGCAGCTGGAAGGATCTTCTCAGAATGACCTAGATTCCAAAACTGGGGGCTAGTTCAAATCTTCCCTTAATGAATAAGCACTCCAAGTTCCAGAGGTAAAGTGATTCATCCAAGGTCGCACAAAGGCCTCACATCCCTCGGTCCGTAAACCTTGCCCACAACTAGCCATCCGTGGTTTCTGATGAAATTAAGGATTTTGAGTTATCCATTTGGAAGAACCAGGAACCCAATTTCCAAATTAAGCCAAGCCAACCTTAGCGCGAGACCCTAACAGGTTTTCTTCCCGGCACTTTGCTTCTCTCATCTGTAAGAGTGTTGCTGGAAGACCCTCATCTTGGTATTTACCTAAAAAGTAGTAACTCTTCAGGCAGCAGGACTCTGAGACCACAAAGTGCTTCTTTGTAGGCAGTAAACTCCACCGCTTTAGTGTGCTTTTCAATGCTTCCTCCTCCACGTTGCAAGAATGTGGTACCATAAGGGGCCCCAGTGACAGCTCTGACTGGCTCGAGGATCTGGGGGTAGCAATCGTTTTTGTGTGGGGAAAGCTATTTTGACATATTCTGGAGACACAATCCAAAAATACATCAGGCTGAGGACTTCCAGAGAGCTCAGTAGAAAGGCTTGACTGCCATACCAGATGAGGCCTGGGTTTGGAGAGTTGGGGTACAGCTATTTCCACAAGAGGATCTCAATCTTTTTCTGATGGAGAACATTTTATTTGATTCTTTAGCAATAACCTCAAAGTACTACACAAGGTGCTGGGAAGCCTCACAGAGGGGAGTAAGACAAGGTCCTTGTTCTCAGAGTTTAGCCCTGTGGGAGGGAGAAGCTGTGAGGCAAGAGGCTGAGACAGGTCAGGCTGTGGATACATCAAGATGAAGAGGCAGGAGAGGTGTGTGGTTTCAAGGGCCACTGGTAATAACAACTAGCATTTTGGGGTGTTTTCTAAATGCTAGTTCCTTTTCTAAATGCCTGTTCTAGCTCATTTAATCATCACAATAGCCCTTGGGGTTAGGCCCATTATCCCCATTTTATAGTGGAAGAAACTAAAGCACAGAGAAATTAAGAAGCTTAAGTTCATGCTGCTGGTACATGGTGAAGCTGGGATCTGAACCCACCAGTCAGGTTCCAGAGTTCTTTTCCCTCAATGTCACAATTGTTGATGCTCTTTTCCCTGCATTTTCTGTCATGTCTACTGACCACACAATCTTACTTGCCCTGGTGTCCACACAGGGGATCTCAGTGCCACATACCAGGGTCTTAAGTCCATGTTGTACTACTGTGGGAACAGAACGCTTGCATAAAGCTCAATCCTAGTAGCCAAAGCCGGCAGCTGTTAAAGCTCATCCTGTGCTTTGAATCTCTTCACTCTTCCAAGACCACCAGGAAGAGGTGAAGAGCACTGCTCCAGGAGGCAGATTAGCTCATGGTCCTGACTGCCCTTGCTCTTAGGAAAACCCCCTCCCCAGTTTCATGTTGGACAGATGTGACCTCTAGGCCCTCACTACAAGGGTGGTGTCTGAACCGGCAGTCACCATCTCCTGGGAGCTGGTGAGAAATGCAGACTCTCTGGCTGAGTGCTGAGTCAGAAGCTGCTTCCTAACAGGCTCCCTCAGTGATTCCTGCGTGTGGTTAAGTGTGAGAAGCCCTGGGCTAGGGCCCTTGGGGCCATATACTTTATAGTCTGGGTGCCAAGCTTCTCTTATCCATCATCCCAGGAGACCTGTCTGAAAGCCTTTTCTACTGGCTTATCTACTCCCAACTTTAAGCCTTCTCCAAACGTCTAGAATCTCTTTCCCATTCCACGTGGGAAGCAGCAGAGAGCTTTCTCTCTCCTGTGCCTTGATGAGCACCCCCAGTAGTCCCCCATATCTATCTTCAATTATCCCCATCTAAGTTTTAAACTTACCTTTGCCTTCTAATAAGCCACCCTCACCTGATCCGAGATGTAACAAAATGAGCTATCCCTAGTACACCCCACTTTTATGAGACTTGTCTCAATGGTACTAATCCTGACAGGATGTAGACACTCACATGACCAAATAATTAAGCAGGATTCCTTTTAGACAAGCTCTCCTTACAAGGAAACAGGAACTTCTACAACTCTGACTAATTGGTAGGACCACAAATTGTGAAACAATTCAAGCTTCACTCTTTGAGGTCATATCCTCTGTGAAAACTGACATATGCCCACGTGACTGCCTTGGCATGAATTTGGTGTCCCTTTCCAAAAACAAGGAACTGTGCCTCTGTGGCTCTCTTCCCAAGGCACGCACAACCGTCTTTGCTTCAGAGTAGCAATGATATGTTTCCACCAACCCTGTGCCCTGGACAAAAGTGGAGGTTTTTCAGGATTATGATTCTGGGAGTTTACTGGACAGGTGCTATTCCTTGCTCTCAGAGGTAGATCCAGTATCTCCACCCAGTTCAGGCTGAAATAAATATATTTCTATTTTTCCAGAGTGTAGAACATTGCTTTGCATATAAAAACCATCTCTGGGAAGTTACAAAGTCATTTATATAGTTTGTTGTTGGGTTTTGTTTTTTTTGCTATTGAGAGAAAAGAGAAAGGTAGAGAAAGAGGTTGAAGGTAGGGAAGGCATGGGGAACAGAACCTTGTTTGACCATTCCATAAAGTAAATCATCATGTTCAAAATTTACAGAGTATTAAGAAACATTAAAGTTATAATCCCCTCTTCAAGGAGCTACCAGCTTAAGGAAGCAAACACAACACATACTGCCTCTGGTCCCATAACAATGTGCAGGTGGGCCCTCTGCAAATTCCAGGGATGATGCAGGTCTCTCAGCACATCCACCTGGTTCACTTACAGGTAATCCCCCCAACATGGTTGGGTTCTGTGTCCCCACCCAAATCTCATCTCGAATTGTAATCCTCTGTGTCAAGGGAGGGATCTGGTGGGATGTGACTGGATCATGGGGCATTTTCGCCCTGCATGCTATTCTCACGAAGTGAGGGAGATCTCATGAGATCTGATGGTTTAAATATGGCGGTTTCCCCTGTGTTCACTTTCTCTCCTGCCGCCCTGTGAAGAAAGTGGCTGCTTCTCTTTTGCCTTCCACCATTACGGTAAGTTTCCTGAGGTCTCCCTAGCCATGTGGAACTGTAAGTCAATTAAACCTCTCTTGTTTGTAAATTACCCAGTCTCAGGTAGTGTCTCTGCAGCAATGTGAAAATGGACAAATACACCCCTCATTCAGAAATGTCAATTCATATCACTTAACTTCTTTCTCTGGTTCTGCCCTTCTTGAGTTAGAATTGCTCTTAAATAGGGAGAAGTCCACTGGAGATTCACAAGCCTTCAATGATGTGAAATCTTGAACATACGATCTCTGCAATACTACTTAAATGACTGGGATTAAAATAGCCATTGGAACTTCATACAATATTTAGAATCAGACCACAGCAGCGATTTCAACCATCAGTGGCATTTTATTTTGGAAGTGTCTATGTATTACATAGGTATTAACTTCCTTCCTCTCCTACTCCTCCCCACAAAATCCAGAAAGTTATTTTTATACATAAACAACTGAACATACAAAACTCTTGGACCTAACATCACCGAAGTCTTCGGTTAAAAGAACTTGAGCGGCACTTCTCCTTTCTGAGAGGACGACTTCTTAAGGAAGATTCATAGTCTGTCCTTGTGCTCACCACGGATTTCTCCTCTTCTCTGAGAAAAAGATGCTCGATGCTTCTGCTTCCTTTAATAAATTAATGTCTTGATTATTACACATTATTATTCCCCACTTGACACCTTCTTAGGAACTTGATTGTTGGAAGCATTTTTCATTTGGCAAAAATTCAATGTGGCTTTGCGTGGGATGTCTAAGTGACAGAAACAGCAGCGTTGATGTTCTTGTTTTGGGGGAAAATGTATAGAGAGATGCGTACATTCCCTAGAAGAACAAATGTAAGAGGCTGAAATAGGGTGTGCACGGAGTTAAGAGGGCTAATCGACACCACTTGGTTTGGAACTCTATGGCTGTCAGCCATCAAGGACTGCAGTGTAGGCCAGAATATAAATCTCCTTAGGAAAAAGTTTGGTTAGGCAAAACCACTGAGAAATGACAGTGTCTGCTACATTTTGTTTGAAGTATATCAGAGCAGACATGCACAAGATGCAGCATTATGGGTCATCTGCAGTAGGCAGTAAGCTATCGATACACAGGGGCATTTGTGCAAATGCTCTGTCAACCTAGGCACTGGGGGAAAAGAAAAGCAGCATCCTATTAAAATGTACTTCCATCTCTAACTCACCCAAGACCCCAGGCTTCCTGACCTTCATGATTTGCAAAGCCGAAATGAAATTTAGCATTACATGTTATTCTATGTCATCAGGAAGCTTGTCCACTGGGGCCATCTCAGAAGATCTGCTCAAGAGGGTACCAAGTCTACCCAGAAGGGTATGCCTTAATGATCTTCACATCGTCCACAGGGCGGTCCTGGGAGTTTGTTTCTACCATTCCCACGCGATTCACCATTCCTATGCCCTGGCACACTCGGCCAAAAATGGTGTGTTTGCCATCGAGCCACTGGGTGGGGGCGAGGGTCACAAAGAACTGGCTGCCATTGGTGTCTGGCCCCGCATTGGCCATTGCAAGAATTCCAGCCCCTAGTGGGAAAAAGGAAGAAATGAAAGATTATGAATAATCCTACAGGTCCAGTGTAGAGCTGCTGCCCTATTCTAGGGATGAAAAAGCAGGAAGGACTTTGTTCTGGCCTCTGTCCATACCCAGACAACCCCTCAGGGCAGGCTTTCTGCCCGGTACAAAGGCCATCACTGCACTACTCTGATGACTTCATCTTCCTTGTCCTCACCTATTCCCCAGCCTTGAACCCTAATGTTCCTCGCTAACTGGGGACCGTATTCCTGACTGCCCTCAAAAACCTACCAAGGTTTCCTGTTTCTTTGAGGACACTTTTGATATCCTATGATGTTTAACAAGTAGTTAGAGTCTAGAACACCCCGACCTGTGCTCAGAATTGCTCAGAACTCTGTGAGAAGCGCCACTTTCTCTAATCCACCAGGGCACTTCATGGCGCCATGGCTGGGCAGCTTCCTGGCACCATGCCACGCTGTCAGGCATTCACCTTGAATCATGGCCAAAAGAGTGAGCAGTGAGCTTTTAAAATCCCCCTTCCTACCCAGTCCAGCCAAATTATACACTTACCCGTGAATTTCAAGTCTGGATGAAGTTCATCTTCAAACTGTTTGCCATAGATAGATGCACCACCTCGACCTGCCCGATTAGAAGATGATAAATGAATCAGCCAGCCACACGTTTTATCTCATAGCAAGAATGATGGCCCAGGGTCAGAGGACTTCTCAGAGTAGAGGAAAGGAAAAGGCAGTGAAACCACCCTGCTGCTAGGTACACTGCAACTACAGAAGCTAGCACTAATAGCACATTCAAATCATTGGTTTCATTCTGATAACACTTTCCTTTTCAAAAGGATGCTGAGTATTTTTTCCTACACATTAAAATAATACATGTTCACTATCAAAAAGGTAGAAAACAGAACATTATCAAAAGAACATTAAAATCCTCTGTAACCTAACCATCTAGAGATAGTTGCTATTCATAATTTGATGTGTTAAGAGGTTTTTTGATTTTTAACATTTTTACGGGTATTTTTGAGTGCCCCAAGCCCTAACCCTGTGCCCATCACAGACATTGCTAATCAATCAGTATTCTTCCCTGCTGAGCTAGATTTGCCTCTGAATGTTACCAACCCAGAACTCAGGCAGCCATTATTAATTAATTGGAAATAGCCCAAGAGTTGAAACCTATCAGCCACCCTTAACCTAGGTGATGGAAAATAAAATTCATTTACGTCAAAGCTATCCAGCTAAAGGAGAAATAAGGACAGTGGTACATGGCAATGCAGCAGAAAGGGACATTACAGTAGGCAGAGTTGAGAGGTGAGGCAGTACATCATAAAGAGAAAACAGGGCCAGGTGTGGTGGCTCGTATTTAAAATCTCAGCATTTTGGGAGGCTAAGGCGGGAGGACTGCTTGAGGCCAGGAGTTCGGGCTGAGCAAAAGAGCAAGACCCTGACTCCACAAATTTTTTTTTTTTTTTTTTTTGAGACAAGGTCTTGCTCTGTCACCCAGGCTAGAGTGCAGTGGCATAATAATTGCACACTAGAGCCTCAACCTCCTGGGCTCTAGCAATCTTCCCACTTCAGCCTCCTGAGTAGCTGGGACCATAGGCATGCATCACTATGCCTGTTTCTTTGTTTTTGTTTCTGTAAAGATGGGGTCTCACTATGTTGCCCAGTCTGGTCTCAAACGCCTAGCATCAAGCAATCCTCCTGCCTTGACCTCCCAAGTGCTGGGATTATAGGCGTGAACCACTGCACCTGGCTCACGAAAAATGTTTAAATTCAGCCAGGTTTGGTGGCACGTGCCTGTAGTCCCAGGTCCTCAGGAGGCTGAGGCAGGAGGATTGCTTGAGCCCAGGAGTTTGAGGTTACAGTGAGCTATGATCACGTCACTGCACTCCAGCCTAGGCAACAAGACTTTGAGCAAAACTTTGACTCTAAATAAATGAATAAATACAGAGAAAATTAAGAAACATGGGATTGGGAATTATTTGCTAGCAGCATCACCACCAAATGCTATTTATATTATGTCTACAAGAGCATGGTGCTGTTCTGAATACCCTAAGCGCAGGAAGGTTTTGTTCTAAGAGCAAAAGGATATAAGTTAGGCCAGGTGTGGTGGCATATCCCAGCACTTTGGGAGGCCAAGGTGGGTGGATCACAAGGTCAGGAGTTCAAGACCAGCCTGGCCAGCATGGTGAAACCCCATCTCTACTAAAAATTAAAAAAAAAAAAATTAGCTAGGCAGGTGGTGTGCGCCTGTAGTCCCAGCTACTTGAGAGGCAGAGGCAGAATTGCTTGAACATGGCAGGCAGAGGTTGCAGTGAGCCACGATCACGCCATTGCACTCCAGCCTGGGCGACAGAGCAAGACTCCGTCTCAAAAAAAAGAAAAAAAAAGATGTAAGTTAAACATGGTTTTCTCACAGGAAAATATGTCCTAATAGCAGGCAACTTTCCTAACCAATACTAATCAATTATGTAGTCAATCATATGCCTTACTGAACTACATTGGTTTCTCCAAGTTGATCAGTCATGACAAAGCAGCCTAGAACAAAGTAAACACTGGATTCATCAACAGGTACTCTGCTTGCAGCCCAGTGCAGGGAGCTCACTTCCTTCTACGGCCTGCCATAAAAGTAGCATGTTAAAGCACCAAGTCCACCCCCAAAGCCCCTGGGCATGGCTAAGGTGTTTCCATGGTAAAAATCCTTTGCTTTACCTTTTAGTCGGCTTCACCACAGGGAGCCTGTCACAGCCCCCGTTTTCCTGTTTTCCTTTTCGGAAGAAAATACTGTTCTCATGCAAAGAGGAATGGGGGTGAATCCTCACAGACTACGGGAACCTCCCACTTGGCCCAGGCTACCTATGCTTCTGGAAAAATACTGAGCCATACCAAACTGTGTAAAACTCATTCCAAAAATTCCAACCTGTCAGTATACTTCCAAACGGCAATTATGTAACCAATACGTTCCCTCTGACTTGATCTTCCCTTTGCTTGGTCCTTTGGCAACCAATAGAGTCAAGGTTCCTGCCTGGGGTTACCAGAGACTAGAGAGAGGGAGAGGGCTGTGGGGCCAAACAGATGCCACACTGAAGCCAGGTCCTGCGTGCAGGACTTGAGTGAGCAAGCTAAGGGTTCAGTTCAGCAGTGCACTGTCCATCTGTGGCCTGAGCGTTCAAAGTGTGATCCCTGCTACCTGAAGGCTGCCAGAACAAAACCCCCAGGGCTCTGCCCTCTAGGAATGGAAAACCATCAATAAACATCACCACAAACAACAAGTGCATTAAGGAACAGGTGAGTCAAGAGTCACAGATGAAGTGGGGATTTTCAGCAAGGAGGAGACAAGAGGCAAGAGCATGGAGACCTCCTTTACTCAATAGGTATAGTTTTCACAATATCTTTCTCATAATATGTTATCTTTTCATAACCCAATTCAACTCAGTAGGGTTTGCAGCAAAATGTCAGAAAGACAAATAATTCCAATTCAAGCATGCCTCTAGCCATGTGGAATAGGCGAGAGGTGGCAGAGGAGCAGAGAATGATTAAAGAGTTTTCCAGTGCAGAGCATGCTACACAGATGTCAATTATCAGTTAGAAAGCCAACTATGTGGAAGCTTTGTACGTTCTGTAACCAGTCCAGTAAAGACACATTGAAGACAGGCAAAGACCTGTTTTCTAACCTCTAGCAGAGGTTAAAAGAACCTTCAAGATTCTTTTCTGGCCAGATACAAGTGGCTCACACCTATAATCCCAACACTTTGGGAGGCTGAGAGGGGTGGATCGCTTGAGCCCAGGAGTTGAGACCAGCCTAGGCAACATGTTGAAACCCATCTCTACAAAAATTAGGTGCATGCCTGTAGTCCCAGCTACTCAGGAGGCTAAGGTGAGAGGATCACCCAAGCCTAGGAGGTCGAAGCTACAGTGAGCTATGATTGTGCCATTGTGCTCCCGTCTGTCTCCAAAAATAACAACATAAAAGAGACTTTTTTCCTCTTCTGTCCTCTTTTTGGATCATTTATTCAATGTATTTATTTCAGACACGCAAACATACAAAGAATAATATGACCAACATCTAGGACCACCCCTGCCCCCAATAAATAAAGTATTGGAAGTCCAGCTAAGACCACACGCACATACTCCACTGCATCTCTCCCCACCACTCATCTCCTAGGAGCTAACCGCTGATTTGAAGAATCACATTTTCCTCTAAGGTAACCATTATTCTAACAAGAATTTGGCATTTCCATGCATTTTCTTTTTTATTACACATATAAGCATCCCTATTTAAAAAAGTATTGCTGTTCTGCATGTTTTTAAGCTTACATAAGCAGTATTATACTTCATGCATTCTTCTGCAATTAGCGTTTTGCTCACCATTGTTTGAGAGACGCATCCACTCTGTTCCAGGCAGTACTCTGTAGCGTTTGTCTCACTGTATGACCATAATGCTCTGTCCTATCTTTTCTGGTGTTGATATTAAGGATCTTTCCAACGTTTTGGCTATTATCAACCATGTTGTAAAAACTCTTCTTATACTGTCTCCAAAAACCAAGTGCAAGAGCTCTCAGGGGGCCAATACCTCACAGGAGATACGTAGGGTCACAGTTTGAGTATTTCATCATTGCTAGATTTTTCTAAATGGATGAACCAGCATGCACCCCTCCCCACAGCACTCTCTCTCTTACTGCTCTAGGTCCTTTTATCAGTCTGAGAAGTATGAGACCTCTTGTGGTGTTTTAAACTACATTTCTCTGAAGTATGGCGTAATTTCGTGTTTACTGGCTTATTTAGCTTGTAAGAGCCCTCTGTGAATGGCCACATTTCTACTCAGTGGTATGACATTTTGGAATTGATACAGTTGTCCCTTGACACAGGATCCCTGTGACACCAAAATCCCTGCACGCTCAAGTCCAGCTGTGGGCCCTGCAAAACCTGTATGACCCCATGGTTCAAATCCATGTTGGTCAAGGCTCAACTGTATATTATGGATACTAATCCTTTGTTAGTGAATGCTTTGCAAATAACTTCTCCCATTTAACTTTTTTCACTCTTTTAATGGATCTTCCAATGCACAGAACCTTTATAGTTAAAATTCTTTAACTTTCTTCTTTATGATCTGTGTTGTTTCTTTTTGTTCTTTTTTTCTTTTTTCATATGGAGTTTCGCTCTTGTTGCCCAGGCTGGAATGCAATGGTGTGATCTTGGCTCACCACAACCTCCACCTCCCCGGTTCAAGCGATTCTCCTGCCTCAGCCTCCCAAGTAGCTGGGATTACAGGCATACACCACCATGCCTAGCTAATTTTGTATTTTTAGTAGAGACAGGGTTTCTCCATGTTGGTCAGGCTAGTCTCGAACTCCCAACCTCAGGTGATCCGCATGCCTCGGCCTCCCAAGGTGCTGGGATTATAGGTGTGAGCCACAACGCCTGGCCTGTGTGTGTATGTTTTTTTGGTGGTTGTTCTTTGAGATGGAGTCTTGCTCTGTTGCCAAGCTGGATGCAGTGGCATGATCTCAGCTCACTTCAACCTCCGCCGCCCAGGTTCAAGCGATTCCCCTGCCTCAGCCTCCCGAGTAGCTGGGACTACAGGCACGTACCACTGCGCCCGGCTAATTGTTTATATTTTAATATAGACGGGGTTTCACCATGTTGGCCAGGATGGTCTCGAACTCCTGACCTCATGATCCGCCCGCCTTGGCCTCCCAAAGTGCTAGGATTACAGGTGTGAGCCACTGCGCCCAGCCCCTGTGTGGTTTCTTAAAAACAAAACACAAAAAAACCCTTTTCTCATCCCTGTGACTCCTGTGATGTCCCTTTCTCCTCCTCCTTAGTCACTGTGGAAACCTGTCAAGATGATGTTCAAGGCATGGGACATGCAGTGTTTTACATGAAGATGACCATACTTGGTGCTACTTGTCCCCGCCCCTCCCATGTCACAGTTGATGGGGATGATGGATTAATATCCAGCCCCACAGATGTGCAGTGGCCTAAAAGGAGATCCAGTGGGGCACTCAACACCAGAGGGCAACTGACCAATCAAAGCCTCTCTTCCGGTGAGACAGCCTCTAACAGACACTATCCGTCAGTAGCGTCCTGAGCATCCCCAACCTCCTCCTCCACAGCCCGCCTCAACCTCGGAGACAAAAAAAGGCAGGTGCTGACAAATCTGTTTTGCAGACAGGTGTGGCCAGATGACCCAGTTCTGACTTACAGATATAAACAGAAGTTGCTGAGTCAAACTTCTGAGAAAGCTACAGCTTTCCTGATAAAAAGGGACAAACACACTCTTTTGTCTTTCGTCTACGGCTCTTTCCTTATCTTCCTTCTTGGAAAGTAGGGTGATGCCAGAACAGCAGCAGCCATCTTGCAACCATAAGACTAACAAGTTCAAGACCAAAGGCCAACACATGATGAATGGTGAAGTGGAAAGATACAGCAAGCCTAGATTGCTGTATCCAGGTGAAGAGATGACAATAACTGCTCACTTCCAGATGTTCTATTGTGTAAGAAAAAACAGCCCCTGGAATTAGGTTTTCTGTTACTTGTAGCCAAAAGCACTGCTACCTGACACAATCACTGTTAATATACTAGACAGGAACAACGCCACAGTTCTCCAAGGGGCTTTGTGGTTCTAAAGACACAGTCTTCTCTTTCTTAATTGCCTTTGGCGTCAGAGAGATCTAGATTCCAGTTCTGACTCCACCACTTACTGTTTAACCTTAACTAAGACACTTTCTCTCCAAGCCTCAGTTCCCCTGTCTGCAAAATGGGAGTAGCAGTAATACCTATGAGCCTCAGTTCCCGTCTGCAAAATGGGAGTAGCAGTAATACCTATGTCTCACAGGCTTGTTATAAGAATTAAATGAGACAGCATATGGAAGCCATCTAATGTACAACATGACTATCCTGCCACTACATACCCAATCCTGTTCACCTTTAAAGAACTCAGTAACTACAACCTCCCCCTCTAGTGGATCAGTTTTTCTCTTTGTAATGGATTATTCCTGTAGGCATTTAAACATGTTATTGATATTTCCTATTTTAAAAAACAAAACTCTATTTCCAAGTATCCTATTTCTCTACATCCCTTCACAGAAAAACTCCCAGAAAAAGCTGTCAGCACCCAGCGTCTCCGCTTCTCCCCATTCTCACTTGAACACGCTCTGTTCAGACTTTTGCCCCACACTGCTCCGCTCAAACCGCTCTTGTCAAGGTCACCAGTGACCTCCATGTGGCTACACCCAGTGGTCAATCCTCAGCACTCACTTTACTCATCCACACTCGATGTCACTCTTCTGCTTGAGCTACTGTCTTCCTTTGGTTTCCACGACTCCACAGTCTCCAGGTGTTCCTCACTGCTCACTGGCAGCTGCTCCTCCTCCGTCCCTCTGCTTTCACAGGTGTCACTCAGGCCTGCACTGCTGTGTGAAGACCTTCCCTTCCAACCCTGGCTCCCTGCCCCTTTATCTTTCACAAGTGTTAGCCCAATAAATCTCCGTCTTGGTGTCTGCTTCCCAGAGGACCAGGAACTAACACGGCTGCTATCACCCTAGTTCAAATGACAACCATCTCCAGCTTGAATAGGAATATAAGCTTCCCACTGGTCTCCTTGCTTGCAGCCTTGCCCCCCTCTTTCCCCACCCTCCATTCTTCACATGGTGGCCAGAGGGATCCTTTTCAAACAAGCCTAATCGCAGCACTCCCCTGCTTGAAACCCTCTCTCAACACTGCGTCACTCTTAGAACAAAATCCACAGTCCTCACCAGGGCTTACAGGACTCCCCACAATTGGGTGCTGTTACTCTCAGAGCCATTTCCTGCCACTCTCTCATGTGTTCCAGCTACACTGGCCCCTGTGCCATTTCCTGCCAGGCACACTCCGGTCTAAGGCCTCGGACTGCTGTTCTCTTTGGAGTGCCCTTGCTCCTGACAGTCTCGTGGCTCACTACTTCATTTTATTCAGAGCTCTGTACAAATGCCACCTTGTCAGAGAGGTTTCCCTCATCACACTCTCCAAAGCAGCACCTCCCTCACCCTCTAGCCTAGTGGTTCTCAATGGGAAGTAATCTGGACCCCTGGCGACAGCGGGCAATGCGTGGAAACAATTTTGGTTGTCACACTGAGTGGTTCTATCAGTACCAGGTGGGTAGAAGCCAGCATGCAGCTAACCATCCTTCAATGCACAGGACAGCCCCCACAACAAAGAATCATCCAGCCCTAAATTATGTCACCAGTGCCTAGGTTGAGAAACCCTGCTCCATCCCAGCAGTACATTCCTTTTCCCATATCATCTGCCATCCCTGATAGCATATTATGTACTTTTTCATTCTCTGTCTCTCACCAGACCGAGAGGGCCGCAAGGGCTTTCTTATTCACTCCTGTATCCCCAGCTTTTAGAACAGTGCCTGGTCTACAGAAGGAGTCTAATAGATATTTGTTAAATGAATTAACAATCAAAATAAATAACAGTCACATTCGTTTGCGCTCCCACTTTGTGTCAAGCCCATGCTAACCACTTTACCAGCATCAGCTCATTTACTACCCACTACCAGCCTAGGAGGTGCATGTAATCACACTCCTAACAGGTGAGCCAGCTCAGCAAGGTAATGCAACTTACTTTACTGAGTGTTCATGGGAAGCACCAGGCAAGCCCAAGCTCAGCCCTGCTCTCCACCCTGCACCATGCTGTCTTGCCACAGTCCACAGCTGCACGAAATTTCCTCAGATCTGTCTTATCCCAGATTCGAGAGTCCCAAATGGTCCCTGAGTCACGCTCAATCAAATCTGAACTCCTCTGTCTAGGGGCCTCCATTAACTGGCCCCAAACTGCTCCTTACTGTCCCCTAAACATGCAGTTCAGAGATCTGTAAATTTTATAGGGGCCACAGAATCACATTTGATGCATTTGTTCTGGGCATGGAGAGGTGGCTGGGTGATGTCACGAGAGCCAGTCCGGTGTGGAAGATGTGATACCTGGGGTGGCGGGCTCCATCCATGCCTCTGTCACTCCTGCCTTGTACTCACTCTCCTTCCTAAATCCAAAATGCCCTTCCCAAGGGTTAACAGTCTACATTTCTCTCAAGGCCCACCTCACATATGCCTCCTTCCCAGCCTAATCTCATTCCCTTGTTCTTTTTCTCTTATTACGAATTAATCCAACCTATATTATATAGATAATCCACACTATACCATCATACATTTGCGTATTTATATTATACTGTTCTAGTTGTTTCTTACGATGAATAGTTTGTTTCCTGGAGGGGCAGGGAACTGCAAGGAAAAAGAAAATGCCTTGGTTTTTAATGCGTAAGTGCTTCTCACAGGCCTTAGAATAGCACAGGATACCCAGCAGACTCTTGGCAAATACTCATCAAATGAATAAAATTAACAGAGCTTGCTGTTCAACACGTTAAATTTCAGGTGTTCCTGGGGCTACCAAGAGGAAAGATGAAATCAAAGTGAGAGTGACGCACAGGATAATCAGCATATAATTAATCACAGCAATCACAGCAGCTGGTGAGCACTGTGAGGCCGAGTGAGAGCAAGAAGAGCTAAACGAAGAACTTGACAGGATGTTATGTCTTACAGAGAGGAGAGAAAGAGATTAGTAGAAACAGATAAAAGATACTCAGGGGGCGAAGGAAAGAGCCTCTGTAGTTATCATAATATGGGAAAGCTGAAGGTAGGAAAATGGTTTAAAATGAAATAAAGCAGGAAGTCAAAGGGTAACTGAACTGAAAAAGCATCCGGCAACTATGTATTGTGAGAAAGCATGTGGAAAGAATGGTTCCACGGTAGTCAGACTGAGGCACAGCTGCAAACAGAAGTGGTGCATCAACTTGCTGAAGAGCCCAGGATGTCACTTGCTGCCCATCTGAAATGTTTAGCAAAAAACATGTCACCTAATCAGCTAGAAAATATGAACTAGTGACCCAGGAGGGCCTAACTCCTGTTTGCCTTCCACCACAGACCTACTAGCGGGCTGCTCAATCATTCATTATACTTGAGGCTAGATGCAGTTATTTGAAAATCTTTTGAGTGATTCAATTTCATTAAAATTACACCATGGAAACGTGACATTATGAAGGATCGTGAACCAACTACAGAAATATAGAAAAGCTCTGGCATGAGCAACTCACACCTGAGTCACTTCTAATTCTTGTACCCTAATCATGGACTCTCAGTTCACTGGTATTAAGAATTAAAATTTATTTCATAACAACATGACGGGGAGAGAGGAACAGCACAGGAAAGAGGTACATTGAAGTATCGACAGAACCCTTTCAGACAAAGTAGAATGAAGCAGGACTAGACGCTGCCTCCCTGTTGTGCTGAACCCCTATCAACCCCAGTGGGGATGGCACCAGATTCAAGACACCGAAGAGACCTAGAGCCAGCAAACAAGACATGGGGTTTTATTGGAGACTTACATACAGGGAAGAGATTTCAGTGACGGTGCGCTGGATGGGAGAACCACCATCGCTTGCAAAAAGATGCAGTTTATACAGCATTTCCACTTAGCACCTTCTCCCTAACAATCTCCATCTGGCGATCTTCATTCAACCCAAAACTCAGGACCTTAACCTGTGTGTGGCCCATGTGTCACAGGATGAGCCAGGGACTCAGATCTCCCTTTACAGAAAAGGAAGGAACCTCCCAGTTGGCTACTTCTGGATTCCCTAGCTCAGAACACACATTCAGATGCATCTGCCATACAGTGTCATTCTAAGGGTATGCTTCAGTTATTGCTCTCAGGTGCATTTACCACATGCTCCCAACACCCAATAAAGTGAACACGGAAAAATTAAACATTAAAAAGCCTAAAGTTCACCAGCATCAATCAAATAGGAAAAGAGAAACAAACATGCTAAAGTTGTAAAAAGAGCCAAGGGGAAAAAATAGAAAATTCTTCTGTCTGTATTCCCTGAAAGTAGTAACCAGGAAAGACATGTCATACTGAGAATTCTCACAAATACCCTCCAATTCTGAGAAGCCAATAGGGAAGTGGGTGAGCAGCTCTGAAAAAGTCAAGGAAAGCCCTTGAGGGCAGAAGCCTACACATATCACAGGGGCTCGGGAATGGCAGGACAGGCAAACAGGGCTGGCCACCTTCCAGGGTGCTGGGCCATAATTGGGGACTATCCAGAGCCTGGAGTGGTGACACATGGACACCACTGGCTGGTGGAAGGGGCTCTGGGACAGGGCTTTAATGGAGTCTGGGAAGACAGAACAGAGGCTAGCCCTCCCACAGGGGGCTCGCTCAGCACATGCTGGGCCCCAGTTCTCTCCCACCCCTCTTCAGGCTAGAATAGAATAGAGAGAAAGCAACCTACCATTTGAAGTGGGGAAGACAACTAGTTCCACACAAATGGGAAGAATGACAAGGAGACTCTACTTACACCGTATCTGAGCAAGCAAAAGGTGGGGATGATGTAGGTGCTGACATCAAGCATGGATAAGATGAAAACAAATGGCATGGAAGCTAGGCAAACATATCATAACCAACAGAAGGACAGAACGAAGGAGGGGAGGAAGGAAAAGAAAACCCAGGAACTCAGCCTGGGAGAAGGTGGCTTCTCCATGGCTATCTCAAGCTATGGATGATTCCAGAGAAGTAAGAATCTAATACAACAAAAGCTCAAAGACAAGACAATACATCATAGAATAAGATGAAAAGATTGCAGAGCTAAGGAAACAAATTTAGATTCAAATAGCAACAGTAATGAGCTAGTAAATAAACTAGAGCAGAAAAGAACAGAACAGACATGACTGAAAATTGAGTAAGGCATAGAGTATAGGTCTGAGATTATTTTAGTAAATGCAGAGAAAAAAGAAAAAAATACTATCACACAATCAAAAGAAATGTTATAGATATGAAAGGCAAAGGTGATGAAACAAATAACTAATTTCCTGAAATAGAAAATCCAGTAAATGTAACAGAGATGATATTCAGAAATAGAAATAAAATAATTATCCCTGAATTGAAGAAAAGAGTAAATCTGGCCTCAGTATTCTCCAAAAGCATATTCAAAAACAGAAGGCAGCCAGGCATGATGGCTCATGCCTGTAATCCCAACACTTTGGGAGGCCGAGGCAGGAGGATCCCTTGAACCCAGGAATTTGAGACCAGCCTCAGCAACACAGTGAGACCTTAACTCTGTGAAAAATTTAAAAATTAGCCAGGCATGGCAGTGAATGCCTGTAGTCCTAGCTACCCAGGAGGCTGAGGTGGGAGAAGTGCTTGAGCCCAGGGTGTCGGGATTGCAGTGAGCCATGATTGTACCACTGTATTTGAGCCCGGGCCTGGGTGGCGGAGCAAGAGCCTGTCTCCAAAAAATTAAACAACAACAACAACAACAACAAACAACAATGAAAAACCAAACCAGAAGGCAATGGATCAGAATTGTCTAAAAAGATCTCAGAACACTATAACCAGTTATGGTCTCTTTTTTCTTCCTTCTAAAAATTTTTATTTTATTTTAATTAATTTTTTCATTTAGAGAGAGGGTCTCAGGTTGTTGCTCAGGCTGGAGTGCAGTCGGCACAATCATGGCTCACTGCAGTCTCAACCTCCCAGATTCAAGTGATCTTCCCACTTCAGACTCCCAAGTAGCTGGAACTACAGGCATATGCCACTATGTCCAGGTAATTTTTTTTTCTTTTTAAGAAATGGGGTCTCACTATGTTGCCCAGGCTGGTCTTGAACTCCTGAACTCAAGTGACTCTCCTGCCTCAGCCTCCAAAGTGCTAGGATTACAGGTATGAGCCACTACGCTGGGCCTAAAAAACTTATTTTAAAAAAAGAATTTATCTCTTACAGTTGTGGAGGCAGAGAAGTCCAAGTCAAGGGACCACATCTGGTGAGAGCCTTCTTGCTGCTGGGGACTCTGTGAAGTCCCAAGGTGGCACAGTGTGTCACACAGTAAGGGGGCTGAGCATGACAACATGCTATCTCTTTTCAAGTATAAAGTTAACAGGCAGAAATTCTCAAATATGAATGAACTTAAAAATATAACAACGTCCCAGCTCTTGTAATAAAAAAAACCACTGGACGATTGTGACCTTGAGCATTCTGGGAAAAAAAAAACTCACTAGACAAGAAACCCTGCCCTCTAGCACTTGTGAGGATAAGAGCCAAGCAAGCTGTGAGCACTAATCCACCAAAACGTAGGACCCACACTGTAGCTGAAGGAACAATGAGTGCAGAACAGACAATAATAAAAATAGCAACAAAAATTAAGGTCGGGGAAAGATAAGAATAGGTAGAAATTTAAGTACTAACTGCCTCATCTTTCATTGCAGGAAGTCAAATATTCTGTTCCATATATATAAAATTAAATGTAATACTTTCTATTTTAAAAACAATAGCATACATAATATATCCTATTCTTTTGAAATTGTTTCCATTTATCTTGTTATCCTTTAAATCAGACATCTGAAAAGACATCTAGAATCATGGGCACCAAAAGTTTACACTGTTTGTTTCTGAAAGGTGGGATATTGAGGGATTGGTTAATGATAGTTAGAAATCTTTAGGAGCTATGCTTATGAATGATTTTTTCACTTTTCTCTGCTTTCCTATATATTCTGTATTTTGAAATGCATCAAAAACCAAAAAACAAAGCAAAACAAAAAAAACCTGAATGCTTCTGGCCATAGAGGATAAATCACGAGACAATTAAGTATGACTTTGGGAGGCCAAGGCGGGAGGATTACCTGAGTTTGGGAGTTCAAGACCAGCCTGGCCAACATGGTGAAACTCCATCTCTACTAAAAATACAAAAACTAGCCGGGTGTGGTAGTGCCTGCCTGTAATCCCAGCTACTAGGGAGGCTGAGGCAGGAGAATTCCCTGAACCTGGGAGGTGGAGGTTGCAGTGAGCTGAGATCATACCACTGCACTCCAGCCTGGGCAACGGAGTGAGACTCCATCTTAAAAAAACAAACAAAAATGACGAAAAAGAACAAGACTGAGAAAAGACTCTGTCATAGAGAGAACTAAACTTGTTTAAAGGCAAACAAGCAGAGATTAGCAGAGACAACGCAGATTGAGAAGCAAGGGCCCTTGAAATGAGTAAGTGTTCCACCTGTTCACTAATAAATCCCATCTAAATGCCAATAACTCCCAAATTAATAACTCCATACCAGGTCTTTCCCTGAACCCCATAGTCCTATCCAACTACTTACTCATGAGCATAGTCGGCCCTCCCTACGTGTGGGTTCTAGATTCATGGATTCAACTAACTGCAATTGAAAATACCTGGGGAGAAAGCATCTGTACTGAATGTGCACAGATCTATTTTTCTTGCCATTACTCCCCAAACAACACAGTATAACAACTATTTACATAGTGTTTACATCTGGCCCCTGCATCTATTCTCTAGATAGCAGCTAGAGTGATCCTTTTATTTATTTTAGAGAGAGCCTCGATCTGTCACCTAGGCTAGAGTGCAGTGGCACGATCTTGGCTCACTGCAACCTCCGTCTCCTGGGTTCAAGCAATTCTCCTGCCTTAGCGTCTCAAGTACCTGAGATTACAGGTGCCAGCCACCATGCCTGGCTACTTTTGTATTTTAGTAGAGACAATGTTTCACCATGTTGGTCAGGCTGGTCTTGAACTCCTGACCTCAAATGATCCGACTGCCTCAGCCTCCCAAAGTGCTGGGATTACAGGCGTGAGCCACCATGCCTGGCCAAAGAGTGATCCTTTTAAAGCATAGATCAGATCACATCATTCCTTTGCTCAAAACTCTCCAGTGGCTCACATCTTACTCAGAATAAAACCCAGTCTCTACCTTGCCCTACAAGGTACCACGTACCTTATGATTTCCAGCACAGGCTTCTGCCTCAGGGCCTGGTTTGCTCTTCCCTCCATCCAGAATGTTCTTCCCCCAGTTACAAGCTTCCCTCTCTTACTTCATTCAGGTATCTTCTCCTATAATGTGAGAGGAGTTCCCTGACTTTTCTACTAAAATTGCATCCCCACATCTTTTTCTGGCTTTATTGAGAGCAACAATCCTGTCTCTTTGTTTATAGGTATCTCACCAGAGCTTAGAAAAGTATCTGACACAAAGCAGATACTCAATATTTGTTAAATGAATGAATCAATAAAAGAACCCAGGATTTTATTATTCTTAAGATATTATGAAGTCTTTCCTCCTTATTGATCAGACTACTTACATCACTATAATTCAGACAAATATTATTTGTTTTTAGTGAACAATCATGAAGTTATGAAAAACTCTACCAAGCCTAGGAGTAAAGGTTGGTTTCTGGCCAATTTCACATATGTGTGTTTGATGAAGGCAGGAGTTGTCACCAGAATCAACTAACACAGTCCTTAGTAAGTGGAAAAGAGAGCTCTGGCTGCCTTATCACCTATTTATGACAGAGACTTTAGAAACTAACTTCAGAAACTAATGTTGGCTTTAGAAAAAAAGACAAAAAGAAAAAAAGAGGAAAAAGAAAACCTAAACTAATGTTGGCTTAACTGTACCTGTCCCTGTTGGGTCACCCCCTTGAATCATGAAGTCCTTGATAATTCTGTGGAATTTTGTGCCATTGTAGTAACCTCGACGAGCCAACTCAGCAAAGTTCTTACAGGTCTTTGGAGCATGCTTCCAGTACAGCTCCAGCACAATGATTCCCATGCTGCGGAGAGAGAGGACAACACAGCTCCAGTAAAGAACAAGGTAAGGACAGACAGGAATATTCTGGGACTGCTCCAGGACTCCAAGCTTGGAAGTCATGAAATTGTGATAACCACTGGATTTCATGCTCAGCAAAGGCAAACACCACAATGCAAGTAACATAAACTCTGATTATCTTTTTTGAGTAAAACATGCAGGTGTTCTAGGTACTTCTTCTCAGCAAAATAACAAACGGACAACTCAAAATTCGAATGCCATATATATATATATATATATATATATATATATATATATATCACTGATGATCTGAAACCAATATAACCACCGCTTAAATTAGGAAAAAAATTCTTACACTTAATTTTTAATTTTTTTTTAAAAAGGGACATTGAAACATCAGGAGTTCATATTTATTTAGAAGCTTCTGGGTGGGAGTGGGGACTGGGTAGATGGGAAATAGAAGATGTTTAATAAATACCTTTTAAAAACTTTTGTATTTTTGATCCATGTAAATATATTATCTTTTTTTTTCTTTTTTTTTTTTTTTAATTCAGTCTCCATAGAGACTGTCAACAATTGCCAATGCCGACTATGTTTCATGTCGTCATGGCGGGGTATTGGGAAAAGTTTTCAATTAGCAATAATTGCACCTCAGATAAACCTCAGTGGCTAGGATACTGCCACTGCACAAAGCTGATATATTATCTTTTCAAAAAATTGTAATAGAATAAAAGGTACAGTTTATATTTGTTTGGGAGGGAGTATAACAAAGGCAAAACCTGGTAACTTTGAATCTTTGTACCTGCCCAACAGGATGAGTGCTTTTTTCTCCCCAGTACTACTAAAGGATAAGGAGGAGGCAAGAAGGCAGGTGCCTTCCCCTCTACTCCAGCACATGCCTAGACTTTAAGCTCCAAGTATGTGATAACTTTTTTTTTTTTTTGAGAAAGGGTCTCCTCCGTCACCCAGGTTACAGTGTAGCAGCACAATCTCAACTTATTGTAACCTCCGCCTCCCAGGCTCAAGCCATCCTCTCATCTCAGCTTCCTGAGTAACTGGGACTACAGGTATGCACCACCAAGCTCAGCTAATTTTTTGTATTTTTTGTAGAGATGGGGTTTTGCCATGTTGCCCAGGCTTGTCTTGAACTCCTAGGCTCAAGCAATCCTCCTGCCTAGGCCTCCCAAAGTGCTGGATTACAGGTGTGAGCCACAGCACCTGGCCAGTGAGAACTGAGTCAACTCTGTATAGTCTGGATATCCAGTGCCTTGCACAGTGTAAATGCTCTATATGTGGAATGTGCTAGAAAATAGCTTTCTAACAGCCTTTCTGCCTGCAATTCATCTTTGCAATTCATCACTGCTCCCATTCAACACAGATTAACAGTTACTCTGTGTATGCCACTATCTCAGGCACTGTTTCCCTCATGAAGCTTACACTCTGGTGGGTATTTTTAAAATACAGGAAGTAGCCTTTTGGAAAGACAATCAGGAAATACATATATAATTCTGAAATATGAATACCTCAGCAATTTCAACTTCCAAGTATCCTCTAGAAAAATTTGCAAAAGTGCCTAAGGATACAATATGTGCAAAGATGTTCATCCCAGTATTTGTCACTTAAATGTCCTTGAAATAGGAAACGCCTAAAATATCAACTATCCATATTATGGGCAGCTATCTGAATTACTGAATGAAAGAAAACCAAATTACAGAAAAAACATACATACAGTATGATCATATGATCCTATTTTTTTGTTAAAAAATAAAAACATAAAAGGTTTATATGTACATAGAAAAAGGTCTGGACAATTATTCAACAAACTGTTGATAGTGTTTTCAGGGAGGAGGTGGCTTTCACTTCTTAACTCTGTATGTCTACATTGCTTGAATTGTAACTTGAAAAAATACCAACAAGGGACTTCAGAAATTACAGGATGGAGCCGAAGATGCAGAATTCTGCCATATAAGAAGGGGGGAAAGATGGCCAGAGAGCATGAACAGCATGAGCAAATATAGAGAGGACTGACAGAACTCTGCTTTGGTTGAAAGCAGCAATGGGCAAGAACAGAAAGACAGTCTCAGAGACTGGCTATTGAAGGGGGAATGGCAGGTAGACAAGGGCCAGATAAAAAAAATCACCTTGAGTGTCAGATTAATAAATTTTTACTTTATACTGTTATAGAAGCAAGATGTTATTAAAGGTTTTGGGGCAGGATCCTTTCCTTGTCCTACTTTGTAAAGATTACTTTGAGCTTTTTCCAAAGAAGCAATGGAGTGAATAGTGCTAAAGAACCTAGCAAGGTGAGATGGGCACATCAAGCTCCAAACGAGGTTCTTCCACTTACTAGCTGTGTGGCTTTGGTCAAGGCTTTAATCTGTAAATTCTGGCGTTTCCTCCTGCTAATATTAAAAGGGAGAAAGTGAAATAATACCTTCATGATTTAAGTTGCTAGGATTAAACTAAATGAGAAGACATACACACCAGGGGCATGGCACTAGCAGGTTGGTTACCACATCACTCTTTGATAGTGGGAAAAATGTGCTTCTTCCTGTTTTTTCCTGGAATTTGTTCCTACAACTGTACTACTTACCACGCAGTGTTTACATATCTGTCTCTTTCATTATACCATAAGCTCCTAAAGGCAGGGCTGTGTGTGTTTTATCTACCTCTGTATCCTCAGAACTCGTATCTTATGTGCCTGGCTTGTGGACTCATTACACACTTGTTGAATGAATGAATGAATGAATGAGCGGTCTAGAGGAAGGAGGACAATCAGGCAGCTGTCGCTGAGGCCTCAGCACGAAACGGAACAGAGCTTGGACGCGGGCGACGGCGGTCCCCTCTCAGTCCTCGGGGCCGTATCGACCGCTGCTCCACGCCCCTTTCCACGTGGAGGCTGGCCACCCGGAGGAACGCGCCAGCAACGGAGACCCATGGCGAGGCCCGGGCTACGCGTCTCCTCTTCCAGCCCCAGAGGCCCGAACCCCCTCACCTGGTCTCCAAGTAAACGTTGGGTGGCTGCCAGGAGTCTGGGGGAATTGCCGCCATAGCGAAGACGGCGGAATGCTTCTCTAGCAATTGCTACTTCCGGCGTCGATTACCTGGGGACCCGCCGCTGCTGCACACTTCCGGTCCCCGCCGTTCAACCCTTTCGATACCAGGATTTGGGTGGCCAGGACAAGGAAGAGGACGGCCCCGTCTTCAAATGCCGGGAAGCTGGGGTGCGAGACGAGAAGAAGCTGGACGCAAGAACAGAGGAAAAATGCAAACTTCATTTGCGGTGGTCTCCAAGTGGCGATACCGCGCCACTCTCTGGGCGATATGATTGGTTCGTTTAGGCATGGAAGGCGGGAACAACCAGAAAAGCTGCACTCTGGTTGGAGTTCTGTCCTAATATTGAATTCGAAGAATTTCTTAGTCTCACAATTGGGCGGGGTCGGGGGACGGGAAAGGAAAGAAGAGAATGAAAGGGCATAGTTTAGAGATGCCAGTAAAGAATTTTTGTAAGACGCTGTACGATGTACATAGTGCTTGCACTTTCTTATCCCACGAAACGATTCTTAAGTAGATAGTACTATTCCCATTTTAAAGATATGAAAACTGAGACTCGGCAGTTAAATACCGGTTTTTCTATAGTCACAAAGCAAATCTGAGCCTGCAGAATCCGAAGACAAGGAGTCTGAGGAGAAAAGAAAGGGAAGGAGCAGGAAGAAAATGGGAAACAAGGAAAAGGGGAGACAGGAGAAAGCACGTCAAAGGGATCAGAGCAAGAACAAGGCTTAACATGATTGGCTGGGATAGATGGTACCTGAAAGTTGTTAGGAGGGTTTGCGCAGGGCCCAAGGAAGAGAAGCAAATGAGAGGAGCTATGAGGTTTGGAGGGAGGACAAGAATGAAATAGAGGGGGAACAGCAGACACTGGGGCCTATTTGACAGTTGAGGGAGGGAGGTGAGGGATGTTGGAAAAACTACCTATTAGGTATGTTTATTATCTGGGTGGCGAAATAATCTGTATGGCAAACCCCTGTGACATACAATTTACCTGTATAACAAACTTGCACATGTACCCCTGAACCTAAAAGTTTTTTTGTGTTGTTGTTGTTTTGAGATGAAGTCTCGTTCTTGTTTCCCAGGCTGGAGTGCAGTGGCATGATCTCGGCTCACTGCAACCTCTGCTTCCCTGGTTCAAGCAATTCTCCTGCATCAGCCTCCTGAGTAGCTGGGATTACAGGTGCCCGCCACCATGCCCAGCTAATTTTTGTATTTTTAGTAGAGACAGGGTTTCACCATGTTGGCCAGGCTGGTCTCGAACTCCTGACCTTAAGTGATCCACCTGTCTCGGCCTCTCAAAGTGCTGGGATTACAGGTGCGAGCCACCCCACTCGGCCACATTTTCAAAAGGATGAATTTAAGAAAAATAAAATTAAAATAGGCCAAAAAAAAAAAAAGAATGAAATAGAGTAACCAAACTTATGCTGTAAGTGCCTTGCACACTACTTAATAATGATGGTTGAATGTTTACCATGTGCCGGGCAGAAAGCTAAGCACTTTATTGCGTATTTTCACGCTTAATCTTAAAAACAACAAGCTAGATATTACTATTCCCATTTTACTTTGAGGAAGCTGAGCCTTACAGATTAAGTAACTTGCTTAAAGTACCACAGCTGGTGAACTTGTGCTCTTAACAACAGTTTAACTGTCCCTAATTGTAAACAAGGAATAATGATGTACGAGGTTGTAAAGATAAACTAGACAGCTCCTTGAGAGAGGAGCTGGGCCTCCTTCATCTTTGTGCTGAGCTGGTGCTCAGCTTTTGTTGAATGAATAATGAACAGAACACTACATTTTAAACTGACAAATGCTAACGGAAAGTATACTTTTTATACCTCTTGCAGTCTCAAGTTCATGTCCACCTTGTGGCCCTTGAGCTGGATGGAAAAGTCTTAATCCTTGGTCTGTTTAGTCTTTTGTTATTTGAGTTGTCTTTCTCTGGACTTTGTGTAGTTCCTTACTGTATATCTTGGGAGGCATGTGCCACTCCCCAACTCCAATGTCTGAATATTGAAAAGCCACCCCCAAGGTAACTCTCTTCCTAAATCTTTTACTGCAGCTCCTATCAGTCACTTGGCACTGAGGAGACAAATGAATCTCACACACACAGTGCCCTGCCCTAAAGAAACTCACATTCTAGGACAGATGGACAATTAAATACGTAGCTATAGGAGCGTGGAATGAGGACTGTAATAAGAAGCACACAATAGGTTGGGCATGGTGGCTCACGCCTGTAATCCCAACACTTTGGGAGGCCAAGGTGGGCAGATTACCTGAGGTCAGGAGTTCAAGACCATCCTGACCAACATGGTGAAACCCCATCTCTATTAAAAATACAAAATTAGCTGGACATGGTGGTGCATGCCTGTCATCCCAGCTAGTCGGGAGGCTGAGGCAGGAGAATTGCTTGAACCTGGGAGGCGGAGGTTGCAGTGAACAGAGATCGCCATTGCACACTCCACCCTGGACAAGAGCTAAACTCTGTCTCAAAAGAAAAAAAAAAAGAAGAAGAAGAAGCATGCAGTATTCCCTGAGCTCTGAGCTCTGGTTACTTGGTTACTCCAGAGTAGGTTTGGATAGTCAGAAATTTTCCCTGGAGTGATAGCCTGGGGAGATCCAGAAAATAAATTGGAGTTAGCCAGAAGCCATGAGGGGTCAAATCAAGTCAAGAAATAAAATGTCTCCAACTCCTCAGAAGCTCCCCTACCAATCATTATCTGTTCTGTCCTCCCCAAGGATAAACCACTTTCTGCATTCTAATATTGTAGACTGGTTTTCCCTGCTTTTGAATTTTATATAAATGGAGTTATAAAGTATGTTTTTTTGTGCCTGGCTTCCTTTCCTTAACAATGTGTTTGCGAGATGTATTCATGTTGTATGTAGTGGACATTTTTCATTTTTCCTTGTTGTGTAGTATTCTGTTGCACAAACGTACCACAATGTATAATGGTGCTGCTATGAATATTTGTACATGTATCTTAGTGCACTTGTGCATGAATTTTTGCGAGTACGTACCTAGAAGCAGAATTATTGTGTCATAGGTAACATGTATAATTTAGTAGTTAACACCAGACTGTTTTTCCAAAGTGGCTGTAGCAATTTACTTGTGCACCAGCAGCCTGTGAGAATTGCTGTTGCTCTGCTTCCAAGCCAGCTCTTAGTATTGCCAGTCTTTTTCATTTAAGGAATTCTGAAGCCTTTATAACAATATCTCAGTAGTAATTTCACTAACAACTAATGATTAATGAAGTTGAATGCTTTCTCCATATGTGTGTCATTCAGATATCCTCTTTTTGATATATTTTTGTGTTCAAATCGTCTACCTATTTTTTCTTTTTGGCTATGTTTTCTTATTTTTAAAGTTCCTTATATATCCTGGACAGAATAATACTGGACAGTTTCCAATTTTAATGTAGTCCAACGTATGCATTTTCTGTCTTACAGAACATCTCAACGTTGGGCAGACATTATTGAACTTCTCAATATTGCAGCTCTATTAATTCTGTTTTGTTTTTAATCATATAAATCTGCAATCCACCTAGAATTTATTTTGGTGTGTGGCATGAGGTATAAGTCAAGTTTCATTTTTTTCTATATGGGTATACAATTGACCCAGCACCATTGATTGAAAGCATTACCCTTTCCTCACTCCTCTGTTGCACCTCTTCATCATAAATCAAGTGTCCATATACGTGTTTTCTGGTTTTGGTATCTCTATTCTGTTTCCTTGGTTTCATACGTTTATGTCACTTTCACACTACCTCTGTAGCTATAGCATTAGTCTGAACCCAGTAGTATTTTGTTTGCAGATTTCTTGTAGAAAGCAGTTAAGGGCTTTGGCACTATACACAGAGCAGGATAAGGAGTCTGGGTTCAAATGCTGACTCCACCACTCCTTATCTGTATAATCTTGAGCAAGTTAACCTCTTCTTAATCTTCATTTTGGTTTGTATGAGGATGTTATGGGGCTATTTATGTCATAAGGTTGATGAAGCAGTTCCATGAATCAAAAGTGCTTAGTAAAATCTGTCACAGTGTTAAAGCAAACTAAATATGGCCTGAGAAGGGTTCCATACTTCTGTATTTGAGTCCTTGTGGATGAACTGTAACCTAGCTTAATAGAAAAATTTGAAAATCTAACTTAATAGTACATACCTGTAACAATAGCTGAATGTTGGCCAATCCCAGCAGCCATACTTCAACAACTCATAGACTGCTGAATGTTCAAACTGGCTTCAAATAAGATAAACACTGAGATGTAACCAATCTCACTGATTGCTGTACATCACTTTACTTTTTTTTGCCTATAAATTTTTTCTGACCACAAGTCACCCGGAGTCTCTGTGAATCTGCTGCGATTCTGGGGGCTGCCAAACCCTCGAATAGTTAATTGCTCAATTAAACTCGTTTAAACTTAATTTGGCCGAAATTTTTCGTTTATCAGATGGTGTCAGGATTGGGATCCAAAGTGGAGTTTCTAGCGACCCCCAGGAGTGCTGAATGAACACGCAAGGTACCTGCAGGACCCACTTGTGTCCATTGATCTCTCAGAGCAGCTGGGGAGCATGGGTAAGTGTCCTCTTGGATTTCGGAGCTTCGTGGATTTGTGTTTTGAGCTCTCTGAGTTTCTTTAAGCAAATTTCTGATCCAAACTGGGTTTGGAGTCATGACAGAAACTTGACTGGATCCAGGAAAGGATTTGATCTGGGAACTAACTGGTTTAGATCCAGTTTGAGGCTTCTTACATCTGACTGGGTCAGAAAGGAACTGGTGGGAAGCAGTAACATTGCAGGAGTTATAAAATTTGGCTTGTGAAATTTCACAGGGATGTTTGTGTTCTACTTTTTTGTTTCACTTTTCTTGTGCGCTTAGGTAGGAGAGAAATCAATGGCTAAGTTAATCAAGAGAACCTGAGAGTAAAGCCAGTATTTTAGGTAAAAATTGGATCCTTAATTTATGGAAAACTGAGTTCCTTCTGGCTTATACATTAGTCTTGGGAGGCAGCAAAGTATTACAGAAATGGCAAAATCTTACTAAAGATAACTTACAGTGGAATGTTCCAAATGAACAACAGTGCATTGAAGTACAAGGTGTCGACTGCTATTCTCTTTGGAATAATCTGACTTGCAGCCTTGCTAATGACTGTGGGTGACAGGATTAGGCATATACAGGATTGTGGGACATGGGGAGCTTTTTCCTCCCCCAAAAGGGGACACTTGAGAGCCGATGGGACTGCTGGAAAAAATCCCATTCATGACAGCAGCCTCAGGCGCCTGAACTTTGCAGTGTGGCTGCAGTGGGAGAGTCTTTCTCTGGCCTCCCTGAGCACTTAGCCTTCCCCACCCCGTCACAGGCAATGCTTTTCTCTCTCTCCTTTCCCTTTTTTGTCTTTTCTATTACTTAGGGAAACCATATTGCCCAGAGACCACATGTTGAAACTCCTAATCAGAGGTTGGATTAAAGATGATGGGGGCCTATCTGAGGACAAATTTAAGCCTTGCCAATTTGATATTGAGTGCTACACAGAGTGGCTAATATCTATGTTTTATCTCACATATTTGCTCTGGCCAGGACAAAAAAAAATTTCCTTTATGATGCAGCTTGGCCCCCAGTGCGATGGTGTGGCAAGGTGGGTCACTGGGGTCGCTCAGGAAAAGGGAACCCGGAAGCCTGGCATGCTGACAAAAGGATAAGAATTTCTTACTGGTCAGATTTTTGGCTTCTCTCTCTCTGTGCAAATGGTTGAATTAATGGTAAAAATCACTGTTTATTTATCTCTTCTGTAAAGTTTTGATTAATACAAGAAAAGAATTCTGAGGCTAGTCCTAAACTGATGTATTTGTGCTATGAATTCATTTTTCTGGGTTGAGGGATACCTTAGGATAAAACATGGGCTTAGGACCCAGTAAGGTTGCTGCTCAAGACAGCCCAGCAAGCTGGTCAATAGCAAACCTTCCTGCAGGTCCCTGAAACAAACAAAAAAACTGAATGGGGTCTCCATCTTGTTTTACGTCCTTGGGAGCTTGACCTTGTAATCATGTGGCAGGACTTTCTCTTGGTCTCTGCCTTCCAGTGAACAGGAATTTTAGGGTTTATGTCATAGTTAGCTCTAAAAATTATCTATCTTGAGTAGTTAAAAGCCTCTGCAAGCTCAAAATTAACTACTCTAGACTCCTTCTGGGAAGGGCAGTAGAGACTGCCCTGTGCTGTGGCTCACTGACCTTTCACACTGGTGGTCCCAGTTCCATTCCCTGATTAGGAAGTAAGTCCTTTCTGGTTTAATATTGCAAAACCTTATGTGGTCTCTTCTCCTCCACAGACTATCATAAATTTTCCTTCCTTGAGCACTTGGGAGGTTACCTTTGATAAAGTTCAAAAGCCAGAAACACCAGCCATTTGGCCCAGGCAAAATTGGTAATAAGAAATTTTAAAAGGACTTTATTAAAGAGTGCTATTGTTAAAAGTCAGGTTAATTAAAGATGGATATTCACACTCTAACAGCCTGATATCCAGGGAAAAAATAGGAGGCACCAGAAACCCTTTTCCTGGCCCTGTTTGTCCAAGGACTCCATCATAAAGCCAGTAACCAATTAAGAAACTTAAAAACTGGCAAATGAAAACTCTTACAACTACTATAGTAATCTTCTTCTGTTTGTCTGTGTAATTATATAAGTGTTGTGTGTAATGTTTATATAAAAGAGCTCTAATTAATTGGCTTAAACAAAAATAAGCGCCTAACTCAAATATTTTGAAAGCAAAATGAAAACCGTAATGCCTTTTAGTTCATGTAACTTTAGTAATCTTTGGGAAATAAAAACAGCTTTAGAGATTATTGATAAAATAAAGACGTTTTGTCTAAATTATATAGGTCAGATATTAGGTTTGCTATATGCTTTAAGGTCATAAACTGCATTGACTTTTGAAAATTGTTCAATTTATTTTGGAGACACTACATTCTAAATAAGGCCTGGGGATATATGGAATTAGACATGTCACTTAGCTATGCAAAGGTTATAAAGAAAATAGATTTTATGTCAGAAAGAATGTTGTATGGTAAATTCTTGTCCTAAAGTAAAATGACTGGTTGTTTGAAAAGAGAGATGTTTAGGGAAAGTTAGAAAGTCTAAACATGTCATACATAGTCTGTGTAAGTTGTGAAATAATTTATGAAAAGGAATTTATGCCAGAAATGTTGTACAATTTAAAGGTGATTAGGCCTCCTAAATGCTTCATAAAATGCCACTATGATTCTTAAATGTACAGCCTGCTTGCCAATTTACAGCTAGGTAAGGCCTGGGACACCTGGAGTTAGATGTTGGAAAGAGTCACACCTTATCTGCATTTCTATCTGGGTCCTGGGCTCCACACATAGTACATAATTAAAATCCCTTACTTACAAAGGTTTTCACCAAAAGTAAAAAGTTGCTAAGAGTTAACATTGTAATACGTAATCGAGACTACTGAAAAAATAAGTTTACAGGCAAGGTGTATAAGGAGAATGAAATGTGTTTTTTTGTAAGAGTTATAAGAAAATACAGGAATGCAAATTTTTGCCTAGGTTAGAGGCTTAAAGGATTGTTTGAAGTTAAATAAAGGTAAACGTTTGAACAAGTTGTGGAAGGTTTATAAAAATCAGTTATAAGAGATTCTGTGTGTGAACATATTGGCTAAAGTTAAAATGGCATTATTCACTTTTTTTTTATAAATTAGACATTGGAACAAAAGCACAACAGAGTTTTCTTAGAAGATTGCTCTGCTCTGAGAAAAATAATAGTGAAGGGTTATAAAAGGTTTATAAAAATCTTACCTTATGGTCAAACTAATTAAAACTTAATAGGTTTATAAAATATTATTAAAAACTAGCTTTAACATTAAAAATACACCAATGGAAACATAAAATTTGGTGTTCTCTTTTAAAAAGGATTTTTATTTAATATTAAAAGGTAACAAAAGGTTTTTGTTTACCTTTTAAGTAAACTACTAAAAAAAAATGGTGGGAGAGGAAAGAAAGGAGACAGTCGGTTGGCCTCATGCTGTCTTCAGTGTGTCTGGTTTGGAAAGCTGAGTCTCCTCTCTATCACAATAATGTTTTTTCCTTTAAAAATCGTTAAGTTATCATTTCGGCTACATGAATGACTTACGGTAACCTAAGATTCTATGTTGTAACATCCAATGTTTTAAATCTTTGGTAGTTGACAAACCTTTCAAAATCAAGCTCTAGATTATCATGCTAACTCAGCCAATATTAAAATTGTTCAAATATATAATTTGAATGGTCTAGGTCATATTACCTGTGATAACCCATTAGTTATCAGTGCTATGCACCTAAATTGGAGAAACAATTGGTATTCAAGAGGACATAAGTCCAACATTAAGCATGGACAGCCACCTTGTCCTTCTTGAGTCCTTAACATTTTTGTTATTAAAGGTTCTGGAAAAGATAAAATAATCCAAATTGAATATATTGATGTGGTAACTTACAAATTGCAGAAATAGTTTAAATCCAATGTTTGTTTTCATATTCCTGGAAAGACAGTCAAAGCTTCAGATGCATTTGGCTACCTGATGGGTCATTTAAACATTTATAAAGGGATTTCATTTTATTTTTATTTTCAATGCATGTTTTCTGGTTGTATAAAAGGTTTCCTGTGAAACAGAGCTGATGTTGTAACAGTAGATTATAGTATATTTTCACCAGGCAAAGAAAGTTTTTTTTTTTTTTTGAGACAGAGTCTCACTCTGTCACCAGGTGCCAGGCTGGAGTGCAGTGGCACAACCTGCAACCTCTGCCTACCAGCTTCAAGCAATTCTCCTGCCTCAGCCTCCCAAGTAGCTGCAACTACAGGCACGCACCACAACGCCCAGCTAATTTTTTGTACTTTTTAGTAGAGACAGGGTTTCACCATGTTGGCCTGGATGGTCTCGATCCCTTGACCTTGTGATCCACCCGCCTTGGCTTCCCAAAGTGCTGGGATTACAGGCATGAGCCACCCTGGCCAGCCAAAGAAAGCTTTTTATGATTCACTGAGGACAATCCCTTCACAATCTAGAACCTGAAGATTGGATCTTCTGCGAACATCAGAGAAAAGAAAGACTGTCCTTGCCATCCACACTATAGCAAAACTTTGGAGCCTTAAACATTGGGTTGGTTCATAATCTCGCAACCAAGAAGGGTCCCTCCACACTCCTGGAACTGTACACCCACTGGAACCCTTAAGGTAAAACTAACCAAAAGGTTTCTCCCCAGAACAAGATGGCATCCTTGATGTGAACAGCTTTTCCCAAGATTACAAATCAAAACTTCTAATATCACAAGACTCTCTGAATATTTTTTCCTTGTTTATGTCTCTATGAACAATAGAAATTAAAAGGGGGTCTATTATGTGCACTTACAGGGTATACTTTTATTTGTGAAGGATGTTGCAGCCAGCCTTTTACATGAATAACCTTATACTTCAATAAATAAAAGATGAAGGCCCAATGTAGGTAACAAACTTTAGTGGTATATACGTTGCCTCATCATCAGTTAAAACTCCTCTTACCCCACATCATAGATTAAAGAGAACATTGACAAGAGGCCTTCACTCTTCTAGAAAGACATCATTTGTTAGGTCCTTTTTCCATTGTTTAGAATAAAAGAGGCAATAATTTGAAATGTCTCCCTCATAATAGGCTCTACAGCAAATTCCACTGTAAAGGCTATCGTTACACAATAGACTTTAAATTCTCCTGTGAACATAATGCTAAATAATAGAATTGGATAAACAGAAAAGTACCTGTGTAGCTGCTGCCACTGTGGCCCATGGAGAAATACATCAAATGTAAGTTATAAAAAATTCTGGCCGGGCACAATGGCTCACACCTGTAACTCCAGCACTTTGGGAGGCAGAATCAGGTGGATCCCCTGAGGTCAGGAGGTTGAGACCAGCCTGGCCAACATGGCAAAATTCCATCTCTACTAAAAATACAAAAATTAGCCATGCACGGTGGCAAGTTCCTATAATCTCAGCTACTCAGGAGGCTGAGGCTAGAGAATCACTGGAACCCAGGAGGTGGAGGTTACAGTGAGCTGAGATCGTGCCACTGCACTCTAGCCTGGGGTGACAGAGTGAGACTCTGTTTCAAAAATAAACAAATAAAAATAAATAATTCAGTTGTAGGGAATTAATGAAAAGACCGCTTAGTCAAGCAAGTAGACTCTTCATCTAGCTCATTCTTTAATCTATTTCATTTTAGGTGGTTTGGTTTATGGGACCCTGGGTAAGGAACATACTTCAAACTCTTGCTGTTATCCTCCTGATAATCATAATAATAGTCTCCCTGGTGTACTGTATTCTCTCAAAGGTTTTAAATGCTTTCAAGCAGCCATCTCTAGAATGTCAAATGGTCTCTCTTCAACTAGAATGACAAAAGCTGAAAGAAATGTGTAACCATGAGGGCACTGTAATGTGACCATGAGGGCACTAACAATGACATGCTGAGACCAGAAACCCAAAATGATGATAACTGAGACTAGCGCTAAGGCCCTAGGTTCTGGTCACACTGTCACCTAAGTAAGAACCTGGCCAAAAGGAGGTAATTTTTTTTTTTAAACAAAATTATGGGAGGCCATTATTTTGGACTGAGCTCGTGGACTGGGCCCCAACAAACCAAACCAAACTAAAATGGAGTCACCCATGCTAAATGTGGCATAATCAAGCTAAGGCTTTAAAAAAACACATACATTCTAGAACAGACCAGGTTTTGTTTTTCTCCCATAAACAGGACATTCCAGCATGAGGAGGTACCCTCTACTCAGTCCTTATTATCTCCTTGAAAAACCCACTGTTCTACTGTTTCCCAGCGGGTTTTAAAACCATATAGATGCATTTCCGACAGTGACAGTAACATCAGTGACTAAGGTTTTCGTCAGTCTCTCAAAATGGAGAAAATGACCAAAAGCTGGAAATTGTTAAGGCAAACTAAATATGGCCTGAGAAGGACTCCGTCCTTCTATATTTGATTCCTTGTGGATGGACTGTCACCTAGCTTAATAGACAAAATTGAAAACCTAACTTAATAGTATACACCAGTAATAATAACCGAGCGGTGGCCAATCCCAGCGGCCGTACTTCAACCACTCATAACCTGCTGAATGCTCAGACTGCTTCAAATAAGGCAAACACCAAGCTGTAACCAATATTGCTGTTTCTGAACCTCACTTCCAATTCCTGTACCTCACTTTGCCTTTTTTGTCTATAAATTTGTTCTGACCACCAGGCACCCCTAGAGTCTGAATCTGCTGCGATTCTGGGGGTTGCCCAATTCGCAAATCATTCATTGCTCAGTTAAACTCCTTTAAACTTAATTCGGCTGCAGTTTTTCTTTTATCAACAGAGTAAACTCTCAGTAATGAGAGGGCTGAGTGTAAACTGGAGGGATTTGTCTTTTACTCTAAGAGTAGGAGCTTCTGAGGGAAGGGGCTGCTCTTCATTTACGTATCCCTTCTACTTCCGTCCTTCATGCCTAACGCACTGCCTGGCACGTATTAGGGACTCAGTAAATGCTTGTTCAATGAATCAGTTCAGCTATGAAGTGTGTGTCACTCAGTCCTGGTAAATAAGGGAGCAAGGATTTAGGACTGAGGCGAAAGAGCCGTAGCGGCAGAAGGACGCCAGGGGGAGCAAGAACCTGCACTCTTCAGATACCGCGAGAGCTCCCGCTCTCTCCACAGCACGGCTTGTTCTGTTTTGGGCGGAAGCGCTAGTCCAGAGGAGGAACTACTCTAGAGGGGCAAGGCCTTGCCCTTGGCGTGCGAGTTGCTTCCGGGTCGCGCTCCCGGAAGCAGGAAGTTGCCCATCCTCCTCGCCCGGCGGCAGCTGTCCCCGAGGCGGGAGGAGCCCGAGGGGGCGCGGGCCCCGCATGTGAGTGACTGGGGCCCGAGGCTGGGTGGGGGGAGGCCGCCCTGTGACAGCCTCGCCGCCGCGCCCGTCTCTAACATTCTCGTGCAGCCACCCCTCGCCGCTGCTACCGCTCTCTGTCCCAGCGCTGATCCGTTTTCTGAGCCTCTCAGTTTCGTAGACAGCATCCCTTGGCAGCTCCCCCGGCGTCGACTCCCTTAAGACATCTGTCACTTTCCTTGACTCCGCTGGGGAGAGCAAAACGAGGTCGACCTTGCTTGAACTTGTTTCTCAGGCATCACAGCAGTGTCCAAAACTTGAGCGTTGCTAACAGTCCAGATTTCTGCCCTTTTGATGGAATTTTTAAGACGTTGAGAATAGCTTCCCTACCCCCTTCTGAAACATCTTTTTCTAATAATTGTTAGGGGGCAATAATTATTTTAAGTGCGTAGTTGGTATGTGATAAACCTGGCATCCTGGATTTCAGAAAGAAATATGATTTGGTTTATCGACACACATAAAATAGTTGTTTGTAATCACTTCGTAGAAGGAAATTTACCTGCGTCGTGTTTTGTAGTACTTCAAGACTGTTAACCGTGCAGGCCACACTTTTTCTAGTCTCAGAGCCCTCATAGCCTTAGTATTCGCAAATACGTTTCTTTTAAAGCATTTAGTCATCAGTCACCTTATAATAGAGACTACTTCCAGATGCTTAGTATTCTGATTTTTCTGATTGCTCATTTGGTAGTTCTTGTGGTGGAATCTTCTGTAGACGTCTCTCCCTTAATAAATTCGTTTATTTGAATTTGAGCTGTCAAAATTTCCCTCTAGGGAAAACATGCCTTTAAAATAATAACTAAATTCAATTCTGCTGCATTGAAGTTTTGACTAAAGGTTCATATAGCCCAACTTGCATACCAGAAAGAGGTCCTGTGTCCCTGTCAGACCTTTTCTGCCTTGGACTGAAACATTTTTCAAGACTTGTTTTGAATACCTGTTCCTCCACAGCTACTCCACACACCAAAAACAATGTCCAAGTGCAAGATTCCTAACCTGCTCACGTTAAACACTCATCATATTGATGCTTCCTCTGCATTTTTAAAAAAGAATAAAGCATAAAATGAATAAACCATGAGTTAACATTCAATTAGTTTGGAATGATAACTTTAGGTCCTTTCTATACATGTGTTCAACATTAATCTGATTCCATGTCTGAGGTGAATTCTCACGTCTGTTATTAGTTTTTTATGTTTTCTCCATTTATCTCTGCTTTCAAGAAGCACTATTTAGGGTGGGAGGTAGACAGGAAAATAGATGGAATACAAAGCCGTAGAGGTTCATAGGACAAAAACTGAGGTCAGAGTCTTAAAGAGTTCACTTATTGGACAAAGCACTGGAGACTAGACTTTTTAGGCAAAGGTAATTATTTGTGTATTCAAAAGCAAAAATATGTGAAACAGTATTACTCTGTAGAATATGAGGAAGGATTAATGGAAAATGAAATTGAACAGGTAGGCAGTGACCAGATCATAAAGGACGATGGTAAGTAATTTGGACTTTATCTTTAAAAAAAAAAAAAAAAAAAAAAAGACAAGGTCTCTGTCACCCAGGTTGGAGTGCAATGGCACGATTATGGTTGGCTGCGGCCTTGAACTCCTGGGCTCAAGCTACCCTCCCACCTCTGCCTTCCAAGTATCTGAGACTACAGGCATGCACTACACACTTGGCCAATTTTTATTTTTTTGTAGAGACAAGGTCTCACTATGTTCCCCAGGCTGGTCTTGACCTCCTGGGCTCAAGCGATCCTCCCACCTCAGCCTCCCAGTGTTGGGATTACAGGCATGAGCCACCATGCTTGACTTGGGACTTCATCTTAAAATGATTGTTATTAGGCATTTAATTTGTGTGGATATTGGAATAAATGTGTTACATCATTTTATACTTCTCTTAAAAACATTGTGGGGTAGGCATAAATCATTCCCATTTTATACATGAAAACTCTTAAGTCTTAGAGAGGATAAGTAGTGTCATATACAGCTTTTTCCAACTCCAGTACCTATGTTCTTAGTCACCATGCTAAAGTGCTCCAGCAGAGGATGGGGAGTCTTGGAAGGTGCTTAACATGAACCAATTTGTGTTTAAAAAAAAAATAGCTGTCCGAGTATGGTGGCTCATGCCTGTAATACCAGCACTTTGGGAGGCTAAGGTAGGCAGATCACTTGAGGTCAGGAGTTCGAGACCAGCCTGGCCAACATGGTGAAACCCAGTGTCTACCAAAAAATACAAAAATTAGTAGGTGTAGTGGTGTGCACTTGTAGTCCCAGCTACTTGGGAGGCTGAGGCACAAGTATCACTTCAAGTCGGGAGTATCACTTGAAGCAGTGAGCTGAGATCATGTCACTGTATTCCAGCCTGGGTGAAGAATGAGACCCTGTCTCAAAAAATGAAAACAAAAATAAACTGGACAAGGCAGAGGATGGAATGGGGAAGAGGAGAACTGAAAGTATAGAGATTAACTGCATCTTTATGATGGTCCATAGGAGAGATGTTGAGGGCCTGAACTGTGCCGTTACTGTAGAGGTAGAGAGGAGGGGATGAGTGTGAGAATTACATAGGAGGCTGAATCAAGAGGACTTAGTGGTAGTTTCATTGATGAGAATGAGGTGGGAGGGGAATAGTTTTTAAATTTGGAGGATTAGTGTTTCCATTAAGAAAAGGAGTGCAGTAGGAATGGATTAAAGGGGAAAAATAGTCAATTCGGTAATAGACACATTACATACAGGGAGCTATGGAAACTTGGATCACCGTGTCTGGTAGGCACCTGGATAAATGAGTCTGGAACCCTGGCGAGAGTTCTAGACTGGAGAAGAGATTTGGGAATCACTAATAGCTGGTGGTCAAACGCTGGAGGGAATAAGAAGGTCAAGGACAACTGTGTTGGCTACCAGCACTTGGGAAGAGAACTAGAGAATTATGTTAAGGTTTGAAAACACTTGAGGGAGATAGATAATGGGGTGACAACAGCAGCTGCTGCAGAGAGGTCAGATAAGGTAATAACTGGAAAAAAAAATCCTTCAAACTTGGTGTTTAGAAAGCCATCTGTGGCCTCAGTGAAAGCAATGTCGGTGGAATGAGGGGGCAAAAATATGATTTCAACAGGTTAATAAACGAATGGAGACCTGAGAAACAAGAAAGTGAGGGACTTTCTCTCCTTTCTCTCCCCAGCCACCAAAGGAGCTTACCTCTGTAGGGAGGGAGGGAGAGAGTGCCAGAAACTTAGAAAGGAAAGATTATGGCATTTTTCTAATAGTGAAAATGGAAGCAGAGGTAAGTTTAAAAATGTGGAGATATCTGCTTCATATATGTCAATATCCTAAAAGGCCAAAAAAAAAAAAAAAAAAAAAGATGCTGGGGACTTGTTCGGGATTTAAGTAGATTAAAGAGAGTGGCAGCCAAATTCAGTGTGTGGTCATTGGTTGGATCTAGATTTTTAAGTAGCTATATGGTCTTTTTTTTTTTTAATTTGATAGTTAAGGAAATTTGGTATAGACAATATTAGGTAATACTGAGAGAATTACTCATTTTAATGGGTATGGTAACAATGGCAGTGGTTATATAGAATAAGTCCTTACTCTTAGGAGATGCATGTTGAAATGTTTAGAAATGATTTCATAATGTGTTGGAAGTAACTTTCAAGCAGTTGCATTAAAATCAGTGAGAAAGAACATATAGCCAAATGTAAACAACTGGTGAATCTAAGTGAAGCATATACCGATGTTCATTGTACTGTTTTTGTACAAAAAGCTGTACGTATTTAATGTGTACAACTTGATGAATTTGGAGATAAGTATACCCCTGTGAAACCATCACCACAATCCATGCCGTTAACCTACCCGTCACGTCAAAGTTTCCTCCTGCCTTCTTATTTATTATTATCAGCAATAAGAACACTTAACATAAGACCTACCTTCTTAGCATATTGTTAAATATACAATGCAGTATTAACTCTAGGTACTGTGTTGTACAGTGGGTCTCTAGGAATTGCTCATCTTGTATAACTGAAACTTTGTATTCTTTGCCCTGTTTCCTTCTGCCTGCAGCCTCCGGCAACCACCATTCTGTTCTTTGCTTCTATGCGTTTAGCTATTTTAGATTAATCGTACAAGTGGTATCACCTAGAAATATGAGGTTGACTGAAAGGATGGAGAGCAGATCCAGGGTCAGGTTTAGCAAGTTTATTTCAAGCTGCCAGGCTGGCTGCCTCATCACAGGCAGTGAAGGCAGCAGCCTGGCTTACAGACTATGGGGATTATATAGGGGGCTTGCAGGTAGCCTGGTGCTAGTCTAAGAAAAACCACATTTTAGTTCTTAGGTGCTAACATTCTGCTGAATTGGATCACCATCCTACATCCTAGAACCCAGGTGCCCTGTTTGCAAGGCTTGAGGCTGTTTTTGTTGTGAGCTTAGCATAGCAGAGGAGAACAGGGAGGGGGTCTATGGGCTTGCCTTGCTGCGACCCTAACATTCCAGCCTTTTGTTACATATATATAAAAGAAAGGGAGAAGGGGTGCAGTTTTTCATTTCTAGCTGCTTCATGCTGAGTAGGGACTCTGGTTGGGGTGAGGCTGGCTTGCGAGTTGGTAGTCCTGGAACACCATTATGTTTTGTTTGTGTCATGGGTAAAAGCTTGTAATTGATTCTGCAGAAACTGGGTGAAAAGGCGTAAGAGGCAAGGGCCAAAGACCAAAAGGAGGAGGAGGATTATAGGAGGGCCCAGCAGAGGAAGCAGCCAAGGGGCCCAGGAGCTGAGAGACCAGCTGGGCCAGGAGGGCCCGGCCGAAGAATTGTTTCTTTTTTTGGGTGGGGGGCAGGGTTTGGTCTTTGAGCCTTTTGATAGTATTTTGTACTAACCTAGATTTACTGAGGTAGAAATAGCATTGTTTATTTAAAAAGAGACACAGGCTTCCTTTTTTCAGCAGTGAGGAGGTCTAGGCCTCTGCAGTTTTTGTAGGATGACTGCTGCTAAAGAGTCTAGTTGGTTTTGGAGGTGAGTGAGTTTGCTATTTGTGTGTGTGTATGTGCGCACGCATGACAATTGGAAGTTCTGGAAGAGCGACTGGAAATATGATAATGAGGGTTTTTGGCTTCCTGCTTTTAACCTGACACTAGTCATGACTCCAAGGGCTACTACTAAGGGAATGAACTGTATTGTTGTTTTTGGGCGTGTAGTGTGGCAGGGACGGGGAGTTTTTGGTTTGGAGGGACAAGGTTCATGTTGGGGGTCAGGTAGACGAGGGTGCAAGGACCTGTCCAGCTGGTAGGGAGACAGAAGTAGGCTGTGGATCCGCAGAGGAAGAGGATGCCTGCGGTGTTGATGCAAACAGGCAAGTGGATTGAGAACAGGTGTTGGAGTGTGTAGGTTCCTTGTTTGGAGGGACTTGGTCCAACTTTAGTCACCTAGAGTGAGGAGGGGAGAGAGACCCCTTTGAGAGCTCCTGTCTGCGGAAGGGGTTTCCGTGTTTGAGAGGCAGGTGAGGAGGTAATGCGGAGGGGCTGGGCAAAGAGGTGGTTAGCTTCAGGGGAAACTGAATAGTTTACTTGGAGTGAGATATGGGAAGAGGAATGGGAGATGGTTTGAGTTGAGCCACAGGTGGAGGGAGGGGTGGTGCCTACGTGTATGTGTCCCTTGGAAAAGGTGACACATAAGGGGGCTTGGCCAAGTTTTGTGGTGTGGAGGGTTATAGGACTTTGGGTGGCAGGGTGAGGGAGTTTTGTGTGGTCGTCATTGGCAGTATATGCAGAGAGAAGTTTGGTAGCTCTGTTAGTGAAGGCAGTGGGATAGTTTCTAGGGAGGGTGAGAGGCGAATGGGAATATGGTCCCAGGGCTGAGAAATTGGGATGGCTGAGTAGGCAGCAGAGGAAAGGGAAAAACAGGTTTAGCAACAGGAAGCAAGTGTAGAGCTGGAGCGCAGCAACAAGGAGTGAGAGAGACGGAGATTGAGTCGTGTGGAAGTAAGAAGGGACTTTGAGAGAGCAGAGGCGGTGGGGCTATTCAGAGAGTTAGGAACTTAAGGAAGATCTGGGGGAAGGAGTTGATAGGGGTTGTGTGGAGAGGTGGCCTTTTTTAGAGGGTTTATGGGGTGGCTGATAGAGTCCTACGGATCCTTAAACTCTCCTTGCAGATGAGCAAGGAAAAGGTGAGTTAAGATCTTTTGTCATGTGGAAATGGGAAGAGAGGAGAGAACTTTTAATATTTTGTGTGCTATGGGGAGAGGCTGTTTTTTTTAGCTGATGGGTAGGGATAGGAGGAGAGCGGAGGGCCCCTTGAGAGGAAGTGACAGAGCATACACGACAGCTTGAGCTTATGTTTTTTAGTGAGGTAAATAGGTGGAGGGACTAGAAGTAAGGGCAAAGGAGAAGCTACAGGGGCGTGCAGCGATATGGAAGGCTTGGTGAAGAGATGCTAGACTCTTTTTGGTTTGTTCTTGAGGGAAGCCTTTTTGGCGGGGGATACTGGGGTTGGATTGTGGGGGTGACAGGGAGGAGAGGGGCAGGGGCAGAGGAAACGGAAGCTTTTTTGTGCCTTGTTGGCCTTTCTGTTTACTTTTCAGATTTTATTTGCTCCTGTTTGGTGTTTTAGGCAGTGTATAACTCCTGCCTTAGCTGGGAGGTGTGCAGCCTGGAGGAGTTGGTAAATAAGCGAACCATTAGTGATTCAGGTTCCTGCCTAGAATGGGGGTAGGACAGGGAGGCATGAGAAGGAAAGAGTGTGAGAAAATGGTATTAAATAAGGAAGAAGTAAGGAGTCTGGTGGCCTGTGGACGTGAGATGAGTCCGTCAGTCTCCACAGCTGAGACCTGTGACGGATGAGTTGGTCCTGAAATTTTAGGTAAAGCTGAGTAGGTGGCCTTGGTATTGATTAAAAAGAGATTGGCTTACCTGCTACTAACAGAGTTACCCTGGGCTCTGATACAGTGATGGCGGATGGGGCCGGGGGCCCTGGGCCCCATCAGTTTTCAGCGGTTAAGCCAAGGAGCTGTAGGAGTGCAAGCGATTCTTCACCTTTTGTTTTGGTGATGGGGTTGCAGGTTGGAGGTACAGGCTTTTCTGTCTGCCTGTTGAGAGGACACTTAGATTTCCAGTGGCCTGTCTGCTGGCAGATGGGGCAAGGGCTCTTTGGCGGCCATGGATTGGGACATGCCCGCACCTAATGGCTTTCCTTGTTGCGCTTGAACCATGCCCTCGGAGGTGAACTGCCTTGGGGTCTTTTGTGCCCCTGGGTGCCATAGCCAGGCTGTTTAGGTTGGTGAATGGCTGCTACTAGAAGCTGGAACTTAGCACCATCTCTTTGGGCCTTGTCTGTTTTACTTTGTTCATCTCTGTTGTTGAAGACCTTGAAGGCCAGGTTAAGGAGGCCTTGTTGTGGGATTTGAGGGTCATCTTTAGCCTTTTTAAGTTTGTGCCGGATGTCTGGAGCAGACTGGGAGATAAAACGAGTATTAAGAACTATGGTGCCTTTTTGGCTGGGTGCAGTGGCTCATGCCTGTAATCCTAGCACTTTGGGAAGCCGAGGTGGGCGGATCACGAGGTCAGGAGTTAGAGACCAGCCTGACCAACATGGTGAAACCCCATCTCCAAAAAAATTAAAAAAGAACTGTGGTGCCTTTTTGAGGGCAGGATTAGCACGGGTGTATTTTTTGGAAGGCCTCTGTAAGGCAGGAAATAACCGGGCAGGATTTGTGTCTGCCTTTTGGGAAATTTTGAGTTTTAAACAAAATTTACAGCTTTGTTAAGGCCTGCAATAAAGCAAGTAATTATATGGTTACAAGATGCCTGGCCAGGATCTGTAGGCTAATATTCCCAGGCCAGTTCCTCTCGGGGCCAGCAGCCGCCTGCGGGTTTAGTAGGGTCGTGTCGATGAAGGGCATCAGCATGTGCCTGTGCCGCAAGCCACACTCTTTCCTTCTCTCTGGGGAGGAGAGTGGAGGAGAGGATAATATAGAGATTATACCAGGAAGTTTATGATTTGGTAAGATATTTAAATCCTTTGATGTAAGTGTCTGGATTGGAGAAGAAGGACCTGAGGTGCTTTTTAATTTGGGAGAGATCGGATAGAGAGAAGGGGACATGAACATGGACGCTGCCTTCCATCCCCACCACTTCACGAAGGGAGAGTAAGGGAGCTGGCTGTGGGGGATACTGGGTCCAAGAGTGGGTGTGGGGTGGAGGTGGAGAGGAGTCCGAGTTGGAAGCCGAGGGTGGGGGATTGGATTGAAGACAGGAGGGGACCAAGGAATAGCTGGAGCTGGGGTGTAAGGCAGAGGTTCAGGGTGTCCTGATGGAGCCTTGGGCATTAGCAGAGAGGAGGGAAGTCAGCCGGGTTGAAAGAGAATGCATCATCCATTAGGGCCATGGGAGGGGTTGAGGTGGGTTTTGAGCAGGTGAGGAGGATTTGGAAAGTGGAGCAGGACTGACAGAGAGGAGGGGTTGCAGAGGGTAAAGAAAGCCTGAACATGGGGAACCGCAGACCATTTACCATTGTAGTGGCAGAAATTGTCAAGGTACCTCCCGGAGAATGTTGAAGTTGAAAATACCATTATCTCTAATGACCAGTGATGATGAGCATTTTTTCATATGTTTGTTGGATGAACCTGGCAACCATTATTCTCAGCAAACTGACACAAGAACAGAAAATCAAACACCACATGTTCTCACTCATAGGAGGGTGATGAACAATGAGAACACATGGACACTGGGAGGGCAGCATCACACATGGGGGTCTGTAGGGGGTAACTAGGGGAGGGACAGCGGGGGGTGGGGAGTTGGGGAGGGATAACATGGGGAGAAATGCCAGATATAGGTGATGGGGAGGAAGGCAGCAAGCCACATTGCCATGTATGTACCTATAAAACAATCTTACATGTTCTTCACATGTACCCCAAAACCTAAAATGCAATAAAATATATATTTTTTTAAAAAAGGGAAAGAAAATACCATTATCAGGTTACTGAGAACCATTGTGTAATTTATATTGGGGCCAGGCTGTATTGCAATAGAAAATTAGTTTTTTGGGCTTGACTTCATAGTGGAGGCCAAGGGTGTCCAAATTTTGGAGGAGGCATCCTAAGTGGGGCGGAGGGGGGGTTAGTTTTAGATGGAATGGACTGTCTGGACCCCATGTTGAAAGGCTGGAAGAGGAGGAGGCTGCTGAGGAGAAGGAAGACAGGAGAGAGTGTGCTTTGCCCTGTTTCCTTCACCTAAGACAGTGAATTTGGAATAGTAGCTGTCGAATTAGGCATCCCCAAGACTACAGGACACTGGCCTCTGGGGCCAGAAGGGTGTCTTCAGCCCAGTGCTGGGACTTTTGGATAGAAAAACAACAGTTGAGGAACCCGGACGGAGGCAAGCCTCTATTCAACTTACCGGCCGGGAGGTGATGATTTGGATAATAACCGCAGTTGGCAATGGAGATCTGGGGTTTCCCTCCTGGGCCTGGAAAGGGGTTCGTGATGGGGAGGCTAGCCGCAGGAGCAGGAAAAGAGACAAAGAGAGAGAAAGAGCAGCTAGCACCTACTCCTGTCCCAAGTTTTGGCACCAAAATGTGAGGTTGACCGAAAGGATGGAGAGGCAGACCCAGGGTCAAGTTTATTTTATTTCAACCTGCCAGGCTGGCTGCCTTACCACAGGCAGTGAAGGCAGCAGCCTGGCTTACAGACTATGGGGATTATATAGGGGGTTTGCAGGTAGCCTGGTGCTAGTCTAAGAAAAACCACATTTTGGTTCTTAGGTACTAACATTCTGCTTAATCCTACATCCTGGAACCCAGGTGCCTTGTTTGCAAGGCTTGAGGCTGTTTTTGTTTTGAGCTTAGCTTAGCAGGAGAGAATGGGGAGGGGATCTATGGGCTTGCCTTGCTGTGACCCTAACAGTATCATGTGGTATTTATCCTTCTGTGTCTGGCTTATTTCACTTAGCATAATATCTTCAAGGTCCATCCATGTTGTTACAAATGAAAGGATTTCTTTCTTTTTTAAGGCTGAATAATATTCCATTGTGTGTATATACTACATTTTATTTTCATTATTTTTTATTTTTTTGAGACAGAGTCTCACTCTGTTGCCCAGGCTGGAGTGCTATGGTGTGATCTCTGCTCATTGCAACCTCCACCTCCCAGGTTCAAGCGATTCTTGTGCCTCAGCCTCCCAAGTAGTTGGGATTACAGGCGTGCACCACCATGCCTGGCTAATTTTTGTGTTTTTAGTAGAGACAAGGTTTTGCCATGTTGTCCAGGCTGATCTTGAACTCCTGGCCTCAAGAGATCCGTGATCCGCCCACCTCAGCCCCCCAAAGTACTGTGATTACAAGAGTGAGCCACTGTGCCCTGTCTGTACCTTGATTGTAAATTTTCAGCATTCATTGTACTTTTAAGTTTTTACTCTTTTAAATCATAGTCATCATTTTAATGTTTTATCAGTTATTTTTCCTTTTAATTGATGTTTGTTTCTTTATAATGGTTTTTATTGTAATCTAAGGAACACTTCTTTACTAGAACATATCTTCCATTAATGGGAATCACTGGATAAAATAGAATGGAATATATTCATAGCACTAAAGAATGGATACTATACTACATAGGTAGTGTAACATTAAAGAAGCAAGTAGGGGAAAAAGAAAATGTAACTTACCCTGGATGTAGCTCCTAGTGTTGAAGATTGGGGCATATCTTGATGGACTTTTGAAACTTACTTTTGAACTGTAGTGTTTTCCCTTTTGTGCTTTAACTAGATGAATCAGTTTTCTATCTTAGAGTTGCCTCGCTGTCATAGCTCTTCAGAAAACAGAACCTCCAGGGTAATGACATATCAGTGTTCAGGACTCATTTATATCTATAGAGGAGTTAGTTCTCTGTTAAACAGGGCAAAAGAGAAGCGTACATTTCTCTTAACCTGTTTTCGGCTTTAAACAAACATTTGTATTGGTAAGTTCTATCAGAGTTTTTCTGTCAGATACGCCTCTACCCTGTTTCTTCATAGACTGAGACCCAGAAGGAGTTGTGGAGAACATCCTATCAGAGCTCTCAATTGTCTCCTCCTATTTCTGAAGTACTCCAGAAGTGAAACAACTCCCTGGCTTACCTCCCAGAGGCCTCTCTTGGAAGCAAGGTTTCTTGACCTCGTTTTGAGGAGGGATGGGAGGAGGCTCTGCTGTGTATTGCAGGATATTTAGTCTTTATCCACTAAATGCTAGTAATACTCCTCCATTTTGTTGATTTTTAATATTTTTTTAGAGAGATAGAGCCTCCCTGTGTTGCCCCGGCTGGAATGCAGTTGCTATTCACAGGCATGATCGTAACTCACTGCAGCCTCTAACTGCTGGCCTCAAGTGATCCTCCTGCCTCAGCCTCCCAAGTAGCTGGGACTATAGGCATGTACCGCTATACCCAACTCCTCTCCACATTCAGACATTACCAAATGTCCCCTTTGGGGCAGAATTACCCTAATTGAGAACTATTGTTCTAAAGTAGTGTCTCTTAATTGGGGAGTATGCCTTTAATCAGCAGAGAAGAGGCTTGAAAACTTCTGCACCTGGACTCCACTCTTAACAGTTCTGGCAACGTAGTATATCTGAGGTGGTGCATGAAACTTTGATCTTTATTTATTTATTTATTTATTTGGAGACGGAGTCTTGCTCTGTCACCCAGGCTGGAATGCAGTGGTGCAGTTCCCCTGCCTCAGCCTCCCAAGTAGCTGGGACTACAGGAACACACCACCATGCCCAGCTAATATTTTGCATTTTAGTAGAGATGGGGTTACATTGTGTTGCCCAGGCTGGTCTTGAACTCCTGAGCTCAGGCAGTCTACCCACCTCGGCCTCCCAAAGTGGTAGGATTAAAGGCATGAGCCACCATGCCCAGCAATACTTTGATCTTTTTAACTCTACTAGTTATCCTTCCTGTGCTCTTGCAGGTCTGTGCCACTGTTAGAATCAAGCTCACTCTTCAGAACTTCCCTCTGTGGCAAAGCTTACTTCTGCCAGAGTTGGAACTACTTTCTGCAGGAAGATGGATCGCCATCAAGCCTCAGCTGATTTCATCAATCCTCTCATGCTTGATGCATAGCAATGACCTTGTGTTTGATTTTTTTTAAAGAGATATTTTGTTATTTAATTACCATCACATCCAACCAAATGCCAATAATGTCCCTCTAGTGAGACAATAAAAAATGTCTCCGGGCATCCCTGGGGGGCAGAAATTTTCCAGTTTAGGACTACTGATATAACCAAAGCCAAAAAGAGGGCTTATCATCAAAATCCACAGGTGTTCTTAGAAATGTCACCAAGTTGCTATTAATTGCCTTTCTGATAACTTGAGAAATGTGTCACAATCTCTGGGAAGAAGGATACACGGGTTGCAAAAATATATTCAGTGTTGTAATATCATTCTAACTTGAATTACCCAACAAGAAAAGAAACCTATTTGGTTTTTTGTGATACAAACTGAGAGTTTAATAAGATTTTTATGTGTATCGAAAGGGCTTACAGGCCAGGCCCAATAGCTCATGCCTGTAATCCCAGCACTTTGGGAGGCCAAGGTGAGTGGATCACTTGAGGACAGGTGCAGAAGAGTAATGTATTTAAATAAATATTATTCCTACTTGTTTTCATAGAATGTTTTTGTTAATTTAAACAGTAAAATGCCATCTCAGAATCACTGGTCACAAAACCAAGATGTGAAAAATATTGTAATAAGTTATCACTTTATTTGCAGGAATCATTGTAGTCCATCGTTTTCCAGTTCTCAGCTGCTCAGCTGTGATTAAGGGACGTGTGGTTTCCGAACTGCCAGCTCAGAATAGGAAAATACGTGGTAAGGGAGGCAGCAAGAACCAACCCAACCCTGGCGAGTTATGAAACCTTTCCAAGCCTTGAATGTCTATGAAATGGAATTGATCACAGCTACTTCATGGGATCACAGTGGTGATTAATGTTTCTAGAGTGTTTAGCAAGGCACCTGGCATGTAGGGTGGGAACAGGAATAGGAATGCAATTGAACATGAGTCTTTAGTTTCTAACGAATTGAATTTTTCTCTTTCCTGAAGTGTTCCTACATTCTTAGAATTTTAGAGTGAGATTCTAAAGACTTTGTGGTCCAATCCTTTTATTTTTTGGATGCAGAAATAGGCCAAGTAATTTAACCAAAATCATTTCACTAGCAGTTGGCAAAGCTTGTCTCCAAGTCCAATGCTATTCCATTTTTCTGGCTGTAGTATTTGAATACAACTCTACAGAGAACCAAAACATCATTGGCATGGCAAATCATGCCTTGCTTCTTTCCTGTGGTTCCACGGTCATGCATTGCTGCCCATCTCTGTTTCATTTTGTGCCCAATAATGTTCCTTAGAAGTGACTGTGAGAATTTTGAGATTACAAAATTGATACAGGAAATCTTTGGGAAATATGAAAATCACAAAGAAAATAAAAAGCAGCTGTGATCTCATCTTCCAGAGATCATCTACTTCTGACTTATTTTTAATTGGAAATGCTACATCTTAATTTCTGAGGTTTTTTGGTGTTATTGTTAGTATGGCTCTTAATACTTTGTAATCCATCCTCCTGGCTGCTAATCAAAAATGGCTTAGTGAAATGAATGTGAGGTCCAGATGAGGCTCAGGTGACAACTGACTGGGTGGTCTCAGATAAGTCACTTCCCATCTGAAAACCTACTTTATATCTCTATAGACTTACCTATTCCTTGCAGGTTTATTAAAAAGGTATTAAAAAGAAAAGATTTGCCTATTCCTGACTTCTCACCTAAATGCAGTTATATAATCTGTAGTCTTTTGTGACTGTCTTCTTTTACCTAGCATGATGTTTCAAGGGTTCATCCATATCGTATCCCATATCAGTACTGCATTCCTTTTAATCGTCCAGTAATTTTGCATTATATGGGTCTACCACATTGTGATTATCCTTTCATCAGTTCATGGACATTTGGATTGCTTCCATTTTGGGACTTACGAATAATGTTGCTATTAACATTTGTGCACAAGTTTTTGTGTGGACATGTTTTCAGTTCTCTTAGGGACATACTAAGGGTGGAACTGCTGGGTCATATGATAACTATGTTTAACTTTTTGAGGAACTGCCAAACTGTTTTCCACAGTGACTGTACCATTTTATATTCCTACCAGCAGTCTACAAGAGTTTCAGTTCCTCCATGTCTTTGCCAACACTTTTTATCTGACTTCTTGATTGTAGCTATCCCAGTGGATGTGAAATGGTACCTCAATGTGATGTTGATCTACATTTCTCTGAGAGTTAATGATGTTGAGTATCTTTTTGCGTGTTTATAGGTCATTTGTATATCTTTTTTTGAGATGGAGTCTCACTGTGTCACCCAGGCTAGAGTGCAGTGGTGTAATCTTGGCTCATTGCAACCTCTGCCTCCAAGGTTTAAGTGACTCCATCTCAAAAAAAAGAAAGGTCCAGCTTCATTCTTTCATGTGTGGATATCCAGTTGTCCTAGCATCATGTATTGAAAGTAATACATTAAAAAATATGTATTCGTCCTTTGGTATATGTGGGGTATTGGTTCCAGGATCGCCACCTACACCCAGATCCTTGCATATTCAAATTTCACAGTTGGTTCTGCAGAATCCGTTTATACAAAAAGTCATCCCTCTGTATATGTATACATAGTTTTTGCATCCTGAAAATACTGTATTTTCGATCCTGGGTTGGTTGAAAAAAATCAGCTTTTAAGTGGACCCACACAGTTCAAACACATGTTATTTAAGTCTCAGATGTAGTTTGTACCATCCTTTTATCTGAATTGGGGGGGTGCATAGTGTGGTGGGTTCTTCTCTCCTTCCCCCATTTCCTCCAAGTCTAGATTACATGCCTTTTAACCCACCATTTGAAGTCTTCTGATTCTGATTTAATTGGTCTGAGTTGAGGCCCAGGTATGAGCATTTATTAAATGCTCTCTAGGTGATTCTAATGGGCAAGGCATCAGTTAAGACCTAATGAACTAAGCACTTAATAGTCATAAAGAGGACAAAACAGGAGGGATTGGGAGGCACACTGCTGGAAGAGATGTGCTGGTGTATGCTGGGTTGTGTTGGAACAACGTGACTGTGTCCTCCATCCTACAGGTGGCAGCATCTCCTTACTGAGAGGATACACATGTACTATGTCAGTGCTTTTTGAGGCTAGAAGCATTGTAGGAATGAAGTATGTGATATAAAAGGACCCTCTGTATTTAAAAAAAAAAAAAAAAAGCCCAGTGGAAGAGAGCATAAACCCGAAGAAGCACTTCTTCTTCCTGTAAGTGAAGAAAAATATTGTTTTATGACATAAACACTTTTTAAAATAACTATTTAATTATTTTATCTTATTTTATTTCTCTAGAGATGGAATCTCGTTCTGTCTTCCAGGCTGGAGTGCAGTAGTGTGATCACAGCTCACTGCAGCTTTAAACTCCTGGGCTCAAGCAGTCCTCCTACCTCAGCCTCCCAAGTAGCTGGGACTACAGGTGTGTGCCACCAGGCCAAGCTGATTTTCAAAATTTTTCTTTTCTTTTTTTTTGTAGAAGGGAGGTCTCATTATATTGCCCAGGCTGGTCTTAAACTCCGGGTCTCAAGCGATCCTCCTGCCCTCGCCTTCCGAAGTGCTGGGATTACAGGCATGAGCTACTACGCCCAGCCTTGGAACTACTTAATTTTATTTTACAAATGGTACAGAGAGAACTCTGCTTTGCCCCATTACTTTTTACCTTTTATTCTGTGGGCATGATGAAACAATCTCGCTTTAAAATAACTATATAAGAATACAAATTGAATTTTAAAATTAATCAAAAATCTTAGGTCTTTTGAGTATATAAGATAAATATAATATGCCCTTTATTTTCTAAAATTGTATTTGTAGAAAAGCATAAGGACTCTGGTTGCTCTAGAAGAAATTTAAAAAAAAAAAAAAAGGAGAAAGAAAAGTATGAGGACTGCAAGCTGCATGCCATAGTTTTTGTGTTGTCTAAAATCTTTGCTCTGCCAAGAACAAAACTTATCAGCCCGTTGCTCTCAGTAAATCTCACCTTCAGTGATCAGTTCTTCCTCTTGTGTTGCTAAAAGGTCTATCTGGTATAATTGAAAAGAAATAATTGACCAATAACACTGTTCATAATCCATTTTTTGTTTGTTTGTTTTAGGAAATTACCAGTAGCAGCTCTCCTGGCATTGGTGTCAGAAATCTTTTTGGATGTCGTTAGTGCTTCAGGGTCCCATTAGGATATATTGTGCTCTAGACAAGTACTCCTCAGTGTTTGGGAACTAGTGCAGGTCTGTACACTGTTCCTAGCCCACAGTTAACTAATCTTTTAAAACTTGTATGGCAGTTTGACATTGTCTCAGTGTATTCATTGTGTTTTATAAAAGTATTGGTCTGCAGAGGATTGAGGAAAACACAAAACCAGTCCTTCTCTATAGATGGTCATGTAGCTTTGAGGAGGAAGTCCCTAAAGAAACCACCTTTCTTTTTACATTTATTTTCTCTCCGTCTCTCTCAGGGATTTTCTACTGGAAGACATGGATCTTGCTGCCAACGAGCTCAGCATTTATGACAAACTTTCAGAGACTGTTGATTTGGTGAGACAGACGGGCCATCAGTGTGGCATGTCAGAGAAGGCAATTGAAAAATTTATCAGACAGCTGCTGGAAAAGAATGAACCTCAGAGGGCACCCCCCCAGTATCCTCTCCTTATAGCCATGTATAAGGTAAAAATGTGTCCTGAGTTGGTAATCGCTTTGACAGAGCACAAACTCTTCAGCATTCTTCACAGATACTATTGTTGACTGATCCTACCACTGAGCCTTGGTTTTTCCGTGAATAAATTGGCCTTTGCTCTTGTTACCATGTGTTACTAGGAAATTTGACTGTATTGTTAAAGGTCCTAGATGAAAGCTGCATGTTTATAGTTATATTTGTGTATTCTTATTACTTATTTAATTTTTATTATTATTTGTTTGGGATGTGTGTGTGTGTGTGTGTGTGTGTGTTTGTTTTTGAGACGGAGTCTCACTCTTGTTGCCCAGGCTGGAGTGTAATGCTGCAGTCTCAGCTCACCGCAACCTCTGCCTCCTGGGTTCAAGGGATTCTCCTGCCCCAGTTCTCCTGAGTAGCTAGGATTACAGGGATGCACCATCACGCCCAGCCAATTTTGTATTTTTGGTATTTCCATGTTGATCAGGCTGGTATTGAACTCCCAACCTCAGGTGATCTGCCCCCCTCAGCCTCCCAAATGCTGGGATTGCAGGTGTGAGCCACCACACTTGGCCTTGGGGTGTGTGTGTGTGTGTGTGTGTGTGTGTGTGTTTGTGTTTGAGACAGAGTCTCACACTGGTCCCCAGGCTGGAGTGCAGTGGCATGATCTCAGCTCACTGCAACCTCTGCCACCCAGGTTCAAATGATTCTCCTGCCTCAGCATCCCAAGTAGCTGGGATTACAGGCATGTGCCACCACACTTGGCTAATTTTTATATTTTTAAAAAAATATAAAAATTATAATTTTTTGAGATCAGCCTGGCCAACAGGGTTTTACCATGTTGGAGTGCAGCGGTGCCATCATGGCTCACTGCAGCCTCGAACTCCCAGACTCAGTTGATGCTCCCATCTCAGCCTCCCAAGTACCTGGGACCACAGGCATGTGCCATCACACCTGGATAATTTTTCTATTTTTTGTAGAGATAAGTTTTTTTCCATGTTGCCCAGGCTGGTCTCAAACTCCTGGTCTCAAGTGATCTGCCCGCCTCAGTCTCACAAAGTGCTGGGGTTACAGGCATGAGCCACTGCACCCAGCCTTTGTGTATTTATTTATTATTATTATTTTTTGAGACAGAGTTTTGCTCTTGTTGCCCAGGCTGGAGTGCAGTAGTGCTATCTCGGCTCACTGCAGCCTCGGCCTTCCAGGTTCAAGTAATTCTCCTGCCTCAGCCTCCCAAGTAGCTGGGGTTACAGGCGTGCACCACCATGCCTGGCTAATTTTGTATTTTTAGTAGAGATGGGAGTTTCACCATGTTGGTCAGGCTGGTCTCGAACTGCTGACCTCAGGTGATCTGCCTGCGTTGGCTTCCCAAAGTGCTGGGATTCCAGGTTTGAGCCACTGTGCCCGGCTCCTTTGTGTATTTTTAAATGGTGGACATAGCTTCTGATTCTGTGGTAGCAGCTTGGTGAGCCTTGCAGTCCTCATAGTTCTCAATTTCTAAATTCTTCTAGAAGTAACATTAAGTAGCTTGTTTATGAAAGTGGATTAGTTCTTAAGGCACATTGGAAAGAGCAGAAGTGGCCTATTTTTATTTTTTATTTTTGGTCTTGGTATTAAGGTATTTTGTTTGCTGGGATGATTATTAATGCCTTTTCTATCTTTCCTTTCAGGTTCTCGCAACCTTGGGATTAATCATCCTCACTGCCTACTTTGTGATTCAACCTTTCAGCTCGTTAACACCGGAGCCAGTGCTTTCTGGAGCTCAGACCTGGCGCTCACTCATTCATCACATTAGGCTGATGTCCTTGCCCATTGCCAAGAAGTACATGTCAGAAAATCAGGCAGTTCCTCTGCATGGGGGTGTTGAAGACAGACCCTTTCCAGGTAAAATGCTGCATTTACTACTATTAGATATGGTTTTCTTGACAGTATATGATAAGAAAGGAAGTAACATTTGTTGATACCGAATGAGAGGCACCCTCCCAGTATTGTCTCCTTTAATTCAGTTCCCACTGAAATTCTGTGAGACAGGGTTTATTATCCCCATTTTACAGATTAAGAAACCAAAGCTCAGAGGGATTAAGAAACTTGCTAGAGGAACATTTGGTAGAGCCAAATTCAGACCCCCAAGTTCCAGAATACACATGGAGGGGACGAATGTGTTTGCCCATAAGGATTTGACTGCATCTCATCCTTTTCTCTCCTGTGATTTCTGTCCATAATGCATATTTAATACATAGCTATTGGTTTGTTGAAAGCAACTGAGTTCAGCTTGCTTCTAAAGGTCCTCTAACAGTCCTTGGCCTTTCGGGCTAGGTTTTTATCTAGGTATATCCCACTCTTTCAGTTTAGTCCTTCTCTGTGATAGCTCACTTAATTTAGTGCTCAAAAGTATGTCAATTTGGCCGGTAAATCGAATTTTAAAAACCCTTAAATTTAGTAACAGTGCATTAGTGGCATAAGAGTTCCTAGTCTGACAGACTGTATGAGGGGTTTCCTTTTGAGAATAGTGTAACATGTAATAAGAGTTGAAATGTGTGTGCGATGTTTTACAACTATAATCCCAACACTTTGGGAAGCTGAGGCAAAAGGATTGCTTGAGCCCAGGAGTTCAAGACCAGCCTGGGCAATGTAGTGAGACCCTGCCTCCAATTTTATGTGTGTGTGTGTGTATGTGTGTGTGGTATGTGTGTAAAAAGAAATTTACTTTTTGAGAAAGGGGGGATATTACTTTGGAATTTTTCTGGTGATGTTTATCTTATTTGGCCATGTAGAAGAATATATATATTAATATCACAACAGAATTATAGAATTTATTGTGTAACCATGTTCCAGAACCTTTAGAATGCATCATAACTTTAGGAAAAATGCTTTCAAAAAAATGTATTTAAGCTTTATAATTGTAATGTCATTCTTTAAGACCTAATCAGTCATAAAAACCATCCCTTGGATTGGGTCTCCATTGATAGCTATTTTTGTACACTTAGGAAGTCATGGAAAGGTTTCCAAAATGGTATCAAAATCAGAGGAAGGGCCAGGCACAGTGGCTCACGCCTGTAATCCTAGCACTTTGGGAGGCTGAGGTGGGTGGATCACCTGAGGTCAGGAGTTCAAGACCAGCCTGGCCATCATGGTGAAACCCCATCTTTAAAAAACAACAGAAACAAAACAAACAAAAAAAACCAAACAAAATCAGAGGAAGGGAGCATTGTAAGATAAGCACTTCACCTAATGAGTTTTTGTTTTTTTAAAAGTCAACAGCTCATATATTTCATTTTAAAATTCCAGATATAACTTCCTTGTATTTACTGGAAAGGTTGCTTTTGAAATGTTATCAACAGGGCTAAAAAAAAAAAAAAAAAAAATGCAGTCTGAAACTCCTATCAGGACGGCTCAGAGTGTTTGGATGAAGTAGCAGGAGAAACTTGTCAGTTAGGCCAGTCTGTGCCCCTTCCTCAGACACACCAGTCTCCTTTCCTCACTGTCCTCCCCCCACAGCCTCCCTAACAGCAACTTCTGATGAGTCTTTCTGACCTGGCTGATGCCATTATCTTCTTCCCTAGTCCTATAAAGTAAATCTCCATCCACGATTGAATTGAGAAATGGGGCATCGTCAATGAACAGTGATTGCTCCTTCTCTAAATCATAGTTTAAACATTCCAGAAATAATTAGTGTCTTGTCAACAAGCCAGATTATTTGGACCACTTCAAATTAATATTTTGACTTGCAGATAGAAATAAAGTGAGTCCTTGGAGCTCGGTTTTAGAGAGAGAGAAGGAGCATTGGAAGGGTGTGGCTTTAGCTCTTAAATGTTGTGGAGTCTATTAAAGTTCTGTTTTTACTTGTAAATGTGGATGTGGAAGCACCATATTTGCCTATGTATGATAATTCTGGGAAGCTGTAGACATGTGAAACAAACAGCATTTTGCATAGCATTTGGAAGAAAAGTTAAAAATGCGTAATTACATGAAGGGTAAACAGAAACACATGAGAGAGAATTAAGTGCAACTTAATCTGGGCCTGTAAAAGGGCAGGAAAAGTAAAAATATATCATTTTTAATATTCTGGTATCAAAAAACAACTACCTTCAAGTTAGGATTACTCAGCAGTACATTTAAAGTAACTGCAAGGGGAGAATGGTGTGGCAGATTCCCCAAAGGAAACCCCATATGGTTTCCTGCAGTACTGGCCTGCCTGACACTTCTGGGATCATCTGGTGCTCCTTGCAGTGGCACCTCAGAAATGAGGAAGGGCAGCTGCAGCCTTGGTGATATACTAGAGGCACCACTGCCAGTGGCCAGAAGTTTCCCCCTGACCCCACCCAAGGAACAAAAAGGTGACAGATTTCAATCTTGTATAGGAAATCCTGCCCCTAAATCCTGTCAATCAGGAGAATGAAGTGACTTTGCAGCAAGTCATGGAAACATCCCACTCTACAGCTAAAATTAAGTAAATAAACTGACATTTGTTTATTACGTACCAGATGCCAGACCCTGTTCAAGAAGCTTTCCATATATCGGCACATTTAATCTTGACAACATTCCTATAAGGTAGCTTTAGGTTTTATGCCCATTTTACAGATGAGGACACTGAGCCACAGTATGGTTAGGTCACTTGCCCAAGGTCCCAAGGCTAGTCATGGAGCCATGATCTGAACCCAGGCAGCCAGTCTTCAGATTCTGAGCCCTTCACCTCTGATGTTAGTAGTCTGTAGCCATGCAGTAGACCTGAAGAGTCTTTAAGTCTGATGTTGGAGTTCTCCACTCTCTCAGATCATCAGTTACTTTCTCTTAACCCCTAGTCTCTGAAGAGACAGTGTTCTTCCTGGCTGTTCCGAAGATGCGGTCTTCCAAGCTACTGATCCTTTAGAATTTTCCTGACCCGGTCTTGTCCTAGGCATTCAGCCTGGCTCATCCTCCTGGTCTGCACCCTTATGGATAATATTTGACTTACTTAATCCTTCCTCTTACTAACCCAGAGTTTTCTCTTTACATTCTCATTCTTAGTTTTTTCCTTGCCTCCTGGCCTCATATATTTATAGTCACTTTACTCCTGCCAACCATCCTCTTGGTTTTTACCACTTCTATGGAATCATTGAGTCTTAGAGCTAAAAAAGAATTTTAGAGTTAATCTAGTACATACCCCATTTTATAAAAGAGGTAACTGAGGCCAGGAGAGGTAAAGGAGCTTGCTTACCCAGCTAAAAGTGGCAAAATCACACTTGAACTCTGGTTTCTTAAGGCCCTCTAGCATTTGGTCCAAGATACCACACTTAAACTGCCTGCTGTCTCTGCCCTCAGTCAAGCCAGGTGCCAGCATGTTTGGCCAATTATTTTGTTTACTCTGGTCATTTTCTGGCCAATTTAAAAATAACACATTCATTTCCACTGAGGAAGCCTGAGATAGTTCTCACATACCGTGAGAAGGTGCACATTTGGAACTTTATGCATCCAGTAACCTTCAAAGGAAGGATGAAGTACGTCTAGCAACATCAAGGAGTTCTGTAAATCACAGATCATTTATCGGCTTTGAACTAAGAACATGATAAGACTTAGAGAGTCCAGACCTGTGCTCTAAGATGAAATGCTTAGACCTCAAGGAAAGCCTTACTCTTACTTGCAAAATAAGCTTACCTTCTGTGATAACGGCTCTGTCAAGCACTTACTGCATACCAGGTACTGTGCCATGTACTTTATATTCATTTCTCAGTCTTCACAGCAGTCACATGAGGTAGACACTGTTTTTATGTCCATTTCAAAGATGAGGAAACTGATGTGCAAGGGGATTGACTGACTTATCTAGAGTCTCACATTTATTTATTTTTAATTTTTTCTTCTGCTGTGTGTTTGATAATAAATTTTCATATTTAGAGACAAATTTTTGTACAAGTGAGAACTCATGAAAATAGACTGTTTCTCTGGTTTGGAGTGGTTCAAATGCATTGCTTCCTGGAGGCAAGGCTGTTGGCGAAATGCTATCTCGGGCTCTGTCCATCTCTACGGTGTGTGAAAAGGCTCTGTGCATACTCCACACATGCAGGGGACCCAGCAGAAGCCTCCTTCACTGTCACGGCTTCACCCCTGCCTCATGCCCAGGATACTAGAAGAGGTGCTATGCAGAAACAAGCTTCTGAAGAACAGCCTGATTAAATATTGAGCACACACCTGTGAAAGTCGTGGGAACTTTGTCATGAGCTTTGCAGGTTTTTCTTGGGTACATTTATAATGTAACAAATCATGAGGTTATATTTATTTAATCTTTATTTTGAGGTTTCTGTGAATCCGTATTGCTCATTTGATTTTTTTCTCCCCATAGACTTAATTCTATTGTTAAAGCTTCTGAAAAATCAGCCTTCCTGCCTTCCTCCTTCCTTCTCGTCCTCCTTTCCTCTCTTCCTCCCTCCTGCCAACTTCATTCACTCATTCAGTGAATGTTTATTGAGACTCTGCTATATATGCCAGGCACTGTTCTCAACAAAGCAGTGAACAAAACAGACAGAGCCCTTGTTCTTGTAGAGCTAGTATTGGCTTTGTGCCTTCCTTTCTTCACCATCCTTTTTATCCAGAAGGAGTTTTTATCCTGGAAAGAAATCCTTTTTTTTTTTTTTCTTTTTTCCCAGATAAATAATCTGTGTAACAGAACTCTCCGCACTCAGAATTCCAGGGTTATGTTATGGTTGTCCACAGTGAACCGTCTATTATTCTTGTAAATAACTCTCAGGTACCAGGAAGCTCCCTGATGGGTCAGACGTTGGCCCAACCATTTTTCTGCCCAGTGCCCAACTTGTAAAGAAGGGTGGGTAGTTGTGGTCTCTGCACTTTGACTTCAAGAATGTGTTTTGTCTGAGAGACTGTTTTTGATATCTCCAACAGTGAAATGATTCCAAATCATGGTGAAAACTTGAAATACAAGTCATAAGCTTTGTTGAACTTTTATATGTAAGATTTCTCTGTCATACCTTTTAAAAAAGTATTTAAAATATCTGGTATGAGGGATATATGAGGGAGTAAAGAAACTTGAGAAATTAAAAGAAAGGTAGGAAGTTGCTATGTAATTTCCACTGCCATTTCTGTCTGGTGCTTCAGGACGAGTGGTTAGAAACAGGAGGGCTGGAAAGAAGTGCGATGCAGCATATTAGGTAGTCAGAGAAAAGCTATGAACTAGGGAGGCATGGGTGGGGCTGGCTCTGTATTGTTGGCTGTTTCCCAGGATGGAATTGTGTTCACTCTGTGGCATGATGGATCCAGCCAGTTGTATAGAGAACACGTCAGACAAAACCTTTTCAGATGGAAGGAGGCCACACTGGAGTCTGGCCACATCTCTTTCTGTTGTCAGGGACTCTGTGGGGTAGGGAGGAGGAGCCTGCACCCTACCTCCCACCCCCAGTTCAGTGCCTGCCCGTTCCTCTGTCTAAGCGAATTCTTTATCCACCTTGGTGATCTCAGGGCTACAGAGAAATCAAAAGCAGTTCTTTCTTTTAAAGTTTGGGCTCCCCAGTTCAGATGGTTGGCATAGGCTACCCCATTCCAGGGGTAGCCTATTCCCTTCCTTCTTTGTGGGCCACCAGGTGGGAAGATCACCTGAGCCCAGGGAGGTCAAGGCAGCAGTGAGCCGTGATTGTACCATTGCACTTCAGCCTGGGTGACAGAGTGACAGCCTGTCTCAAAAAAAATTTTTTTAATCAAACAGAAGCTTATATGTTAGAAATGCTGATTCTTTGTCTCTTATATGCAAATATTGGTCAAATCTGTCCATTTTTTCTTTATAGCCTCTAGGAAGCCTTCCTTGTCCCGAAGATTATAAAAATACTCATTTCTCAGTCTTCACAACAGTCTCTTAGCGTAGATACTGTTTTTATGTCCATTTCAAAGATGAGAAAACTGATGTCTAAAGAGATTGACCAATTAAAGTCTCACATTTACAGACAAATTTTTATGCAAGTGAGAACTCATGAAAATACATGAACTCTCTATGGTTTGGAGTGGTTCCTCTAGCCATTTTTGTTTGTTTCTTGTTTCTTTTTTTTTTTTTTTTTTTTTTTTTTTTTTTTTTTTTTTTTTTTTTTTTTTTTTTAGTATGGTGTTTCTTGATAGTTGAGTTTTGTCCTGGCAAGCAGTTTATTTATGGATCAACTTTTTAAATTTTTTATTTAATTAGCTAATAAATTTAATTAATTAAGACAGGGTCTCACTTTTTTACCCTGGCTGGAGTGCAGTGGTATAAACATGGCTTACTGCAGCCTTGAATATCTGGGCTCAAGAGATCCTGCCTTAGCCTGCCATGTAGCTGGAACCATAGATGCACAACACCACAATCAGCTAATATTTTGACTTTTTTGTACAGACAGGGGCTCTCTGTGTTGCTCAAGCTAGTCTTGAACTTATAGGCTCAGGATTCCTTCCCCCTTGGCCTCACCAAATGCTGGGATTACAAGCATGAGCTACTGTGCTTGGCCAATTTTATGGATCAACTTGAACTTTGAAGTTTTGTTTTCAGAGTTTTTTGGGGAATTTTTGTTTGTTTTTAGGTAGACACGGAATAGCTTTTAGTTTAGGGCCTGTTTGGGCCCACCACCGAGGTGTGCACTTTTTAGTATCTCCTTTATTTCCCCCATGTATTCATCAGGATTTATTCATCCCAGCTGGCTGTTGATCCTGGCCCTGTGTGAACTCTAAATTGTTTGGCAGAGAGTGTCCCAGTATTTGTTATTTTCTTAGATGTTTTTCTTTGTGTAGCCTCATGGAGTTACACACCACATGTATGCAGATTGGTATTTGGCCAGAAATAAGACCACTTTTGCATATTTTGGAGCACTTTCTCCATGTAATTTCTTCCTTTGTGGTTCAATGTCCTGCAGATTCTAGCTGCTTTAGACTCTATAAATTCTGAGCTCTATCACCTCAACTTAGTGAGACTAGTGACTCTGGCTTCGTCTCCCTGTGTTTTGGTCCTAGGCAGAAAGCTGGAGGAATCATAGGGCTCCCTTGTTTTCCTTCTTTAGGGGATCATGTTTTCAAATTGCCTCTTATCTCATGTGAAAACTGTTTGATATTTTGTCTAGTTTTCTACTTGTTTATAACAGCAGGACAATTCTGGACTTTGCTTCTGGCTCATGACTAGAAGTCAGAAGTGTTCTGCCTTCATTTTTTAAGGATATTCATGCCAGATATAGAATTTTGGGTTAACAGGGTTTTTTTTTTTTCTTTCAGCATTTTAAGGTCATCATTTCATTATCTTCCAGCTTTCTGATGAGATGTTAGTGGTATTTCTTACCATTGCTCACTTGATGCAATATGTATTTTTTTTCCTCTTCTGACTGCTCTAAAGATTTCTCTTTTTATCTTTGGTTTTATGAAATTTTGTTAATTTTAGGATTAGTTTACCTCTAATATAGAGGCATGCCTTTTCTGAGTCTCTGTTGAATGCATGAGGTATTCAACAAGGTCTTTTCACTCTAGCTGCTAGGAATTTTAATGTCTTCTGGACCTGTGCTTGCAAGCTCAGAAGTTGTTCCGTTCACACTCTGTAGTTGTTCTTTCCCTACGTGTTATTTTTTACTGATCTTTTGGAGTATTGCCTGCATATGTGCAGCTTAGTCTCTAGGCAAAGACTCAGGAGATCACTCTAAAGATTTCTGAAACTTGGGTTCCACAGCTCCCTTCTAGTTTTGCTGCTCAAATTCCAGCAACCTCAGTAGCCTCAAACTTCAAGCTCTATTTCCTCAACTCAGTGAGATTCTTGTGGTTTTTTTTGGTGTTTCTCCTCTATGGGGTATAAGCAGAAAGCCAGGGCATTTGTAAATCTTTGTTTCTCTTCTCTCATGATTCACAGTCCTGTGCTGCCTGTCGTCCAACATCTGAAAATAATATTTCATGTATGTTGCTGAGTTTTATAGTTGTTTACAGAAGGTCTAGCCCGATACAGTTTACTCCATCATAATTGAAAGTGGAAGTGTAGGAGTTTACTTCTTTTTTTAAAAAAGCTCTTTACAATTTTTGGTATATTATAATTTTTAGACTATAGACTATGGCTTTATTTTTTAAAATGTCAGCTCATGTTTTAATTTTCAAGCAATACAGAGAGTTACAGAATAAATTTTTTGAAAAAGGAAAAATAACTCAATATTCCTAAACCCAAAGTGTACCAGTTATATGAACATAATTTTGGGCATCTTTTATTGGTGGTCTACTCATAGAAGGATAATTATTTTATTTTTAAAATGTCATTCATATTATTTCTGATATAAGGCATTTAAGTTTAATCAACAGAGCTAAATTTGTTAAATAAAAGCAATATGGGAAAAACTGCTCAACCACAGATAAATACTTACTGAAAGAGTTTTCTCTAGACTTAAGGAATAAGATTATAGAAAAAGCCAAAGAGCTGACTTATGATAGCAATAATTGTGTGCTCCAGTAGGTCTCTCACATAGAAAAGAATGAAATATTGGCAAATACCTGTTGCTCCTAGGAACATACAGTGATACAGCTTTCTAAATGGCAGTTTGGCAATATTCAGAATCCTTAAAATGTTCATACCCTTTGCTCAAGTTTACCTTGTATGAATTTATTATGAGGAAATAGAGATGCACACAAAATGTTATGTTACTTATTCATTATAGTGGTATTTATAATGTTTAAAAAATTAGAAACCTCAAATGATTAAGGTATGCTATAGTTATGTAACTAAGTACCATAAAACTATTACAAATCATGTTCTTTAAAATTTTTATTTAGTGTACTGTACTGATTATAATAAAAATAACTGGCAGGAGATGAAAAATTAAGAACTTTTGGATTTTGAGGGTTATAAGAAAAGTTAATGATAAAAACAGGGTGATAAATAACCCAATCCTTTTTTTCCATTTTTGCAAATACTTTAGCTTGAGCTTTTTTTAAAATATATGCATATATATATATTTTATTGCACTTTAAGCTTGAGCTTTATTGATAGCTTTATAACTAGATTTAATGAAAGGAACACTTATTCTTATACTGTACATGTAATATGTAACCTAAACTTTTTCCAGACTAAGGCAGTCTCCTATGCTTCATAGTTTAAAGTTATGAGTTTCTATCAAACAGTTCTTTATGCACTTGGATAAATTTAATATTGCTATCTTTCTTGTTTTCTTTTTTCTAGAGCTGGTTTTAAAGAAGTTCTGATCTTGCTTTCTCAGCCAGTGTTCCTGCCCACTTCCTTGCAGGTGTAGAAGTCCTTATGTTAAAGAAAGAATGGATGTCATAAGTCTTTCGTTTTCTCAATAAAATATTACGTTTGCTGTCTGTATCCCTGGCATGTTAAGCATATGGACTTGGTGCTCTTCAGGAACTCACTGTAGTGACTCAGCTTCACATATTTTGCTATATATAGAACATGTTGGAAATCCATAGCAGAAAGTTAATAATTAAGAGTCAAAGCATTGTTATGGTTAATAAACAAAGAAATAGGCGCGTCCTTCAGGGAAGCGTCATTCATACCAGACCTCAAAGAAGAATGACCTTAACCTAAGTGGTCTAGAGTCTATTCCTCAGCAGTCACAGATCCAGAAACTCAGTTTGGTCAGGGAACTGATTCCATTCTAAGCAAATTTATGGAAAACTGATAAAGCAAGGCTGATTTTAAAAATTTATATTAAGAAACAATATCAAGCCATGATAGTCTCATGGTCCACCTTGTCATTGTAGGGTTATATCTGCCGAAAGGATGTGAACGATTGGGTTCAATGATCAGAGCATGTCGTCCTGAAGTCTTGTTTTTTAACCTGAGCCTCAGTGTTCTCATCATTAAAATGGTGATAAAAACTCATACCTTCATAAGATTGTTGTGGGAACTAAAGATAATCCAATAAAGTGATTAGTACAATTCCTTGCAAATCCTTGCTGTTCAGTAATTGTTAAGATTGTTTACCTGTACATCTGAACTTAAGGTCTTGAACTTAAAGGTTGACTTGATCTTTTCTTGATTCCTGCAGACATTGCTGGAAACTCTACTGCTCTTGATGTTATAGGATACTAACATTACTTGATTTACAAGAATATTTTTGTTTTGAATGGTAAAATTGAACTCAATCTAGTAACAAACTGTGATGAGTTTTTGCATAGATTATGTGTTACTGTAAGATCTGGCTGTTTTACTATTTTGTATCTATGGTAAGAATCTCTTTTAAAGAATTCAGCAATATTTGCTTTTCCAATTTGGCATTTCTAAAACAGCTTGATATTTCTTGTAAAACAAGAAGTTAAGTCCAGGTAGCAAATTTAATAAGCTGTTTATACTAATAGCTGACAAATTTTTAAGATTGGTGTTCTGTTGTTAGTGTTTCTAGTTCATTGTATTTGTAGATTGTGGTTTTGTAAGGGATCTAGTCCAATTCCCTGTTTTTCAGATGAGTTTACAGAGAACCGGAATGAAACTAAGCCAGACAGCTGATGCATCATAGGGGGTCCCTGGGACTGTGAAGTGCCAGTGCAGCTGGGCGCAGGACAGTGAGGCCCTTGATATAAGTTTGTGTACTCTGGAGGAGGCAAGGAGAGGAGCCAGCTCCTCCTTTTGGGTGTCAGCATCATTTCTTTCACATGGTTTTGAGAAGGCAGTATTGAATTAAGCAGCGAGCTTGCCACCCAGAGGTGCAGACATCGTAAGTTCCTTCCTTCTAGGAGGAGCCCCTGCCTGCCCCTGCTTTCTTGATTAGCCAAATCCAAATCAGAGGTGAATGAACAAATGTCCTTTTTGTGTCAGGTTTCATGTCTACTACCTAGACATCTTACAGCAGTTGAGACTTACCTAACTAAGAGCATTTTAATGGCAGAGCTCAGACTCCTTTGTATTGCAGTGCCTCTCTACTTTAAATGAATTTATTTTCTCTTCCATGGAAGAGATTTATATGGGAGACTTGTTAAAGAATGTGTTGACATCTGTTTAGATGTTATTCCCTAAATGTACTCCATAGTACTTTATTACACACAGTTCTGGTGTTTAATTATCTCAGATCTGCATCGTCTCCTTAGCCAAGTCCCTGAGGTCCTGTATCATTTTGATCTCTCTTTTGTTTGACCCTCAGGGTATGGAATATTTTAAGCATTCAATAATTAACTTGAATAGTAGGTAAATATTTGTTATCAGTTTCTAATTGCACCAAATTTTACATTTTAGCATAATGGAAAACATATGAAGAGCTGGATTTGCTACATAAAGCTCATATCGTCAGAAGGTTTAAGATAGAGAAGTTACCTAGTGCTGTTGTCATTTAAAAGGAACCGAGTGTTCCCACATTAGACTTATATTTAATGTGTTAAGAATTAAAGTTAGGAAGAATGAGATAGTTCACTTATTTAAGTAGTTTTTAGTCATCTAGTTAGTCTGTTAACTTTTATGGTATCATCCCAAAATATACGTAGTTACAAATAATGAATAGCTGTCTTCTTTGAATTATAATCCTCTGTGTGTTTTGTTGTACTGATTTGCTGTGGGTTTATCTTGGAGGAAAAAAATATTTCATGCCTTCTTAGGATGGTTTTATAGAGGGGAGCAAATGTGACCAGTCTTAGTACTTGATCCCAGTTAGCATTCAAAGTGCATGTTTTTGGTATCAGAGGGAATTAGGTGAAAAAAATATGTATAGATTAGTATAAATCTGTTACTGCTATTAGAAAAAATAAGGTACATTTCATATTAATAATGGACAGTATTATTTCTGTTTCAAAAACAAAATGAATATCGAATAGGAATATATAATCTTTATTCAAACTTCTATTTGATTTGTATATACTCTGTTTGCCTTGTCTTAAATTCTCTGTTTTACATGATGATATTAAATATTTGTGTTTAGTTGATATTAGGTATTAATAGCCTGTGTTTAGTTGAAGGAGATGCTTGTTTCTCAGTCTAGAATTTATACCCATTTCATGTGTTTGTAGGTAATTCATTCTCCTGTTTCACTGATGCACACATACTCAAAAGATTTAAGACATTTTATATACATTTCCAGTCGGGGGGTAAAAAATCTGTCAACCACATCTCCAGAGTCTGCTTTCTCAATTAGTCTGTAATTCACATTTACCTTGAGGTATATGTAAGCTAGTAGGTTAGATTAGTGGGTGTATTCAAGCTGGCTTCTTTTACTCATCAGAATGTCTTTGAAATTCAGCCTGGTTGTTGCGTGTATCAATGGTTGATTCCATTTCGTTGCTCAATAGTATTCCCTTGTATAGCTGCACTAACAGTTTGTTTATCCATTCACCTGTTGAAGGACATTTGGGTTATTTCCAGTGTGGAGCGATTATGAATAGACCTGTTATAAACATTTATATATGGGTTTTTGTGTGAACACGGTTTTCATTTCTCTAGGATAAATACCAAGGGTTGGGATTGCTGGGTCATATGTATGTTTAACTTTATCAAAAGTTGCCAAATTGTTTTCAAGAATGGCTGAAAACAGCCCCACTCACAATGTTATGAGAGTTCTAGTTGCTTTGCATCTTTGCCAGCATTTTGTGTTACCACCACTTTTTATTTTATCTGTTCTATGTCATTTTGGCTTTAATTTGGATTTCTCTAATGTCTAATAATATTGAATATTTTTATGTATTCAGTTGCCTTCTATCTGTTCTTTTCAGTGAACTCTGTTCAAGTCTTTTGCTCATTTTTTAATGGCTGTTATATGCTTTCTTACTGTTGAATTTCGAGAGTTCCTTATATATTCAGGATAGAAATCCTGTGTCGGATATGTCATTTGCCGATAATTTCTCCCAGTCTATACTTCGCTTTTTATTCTCTTCACACTGTCTTTCACAGAACAAAACTTTTTAATTTGAGGAAGTTCAATTCATATTTTTTTTATTTTATGGATAGTACTTTCGGTGTCATGTCTAAACATTCTTTAACTCCATGTCACAATGATTTTATCTCATGTTCTAAAAGTTTTATAGGTTTGCATTTTACAAGACATTACATCTGTGATCCATTTTGAGTTATTGTATAAGGCGTGAAGTTTAGGTTAAGGTTTATATATTTTGGTATATGGTGTCCAGTTGTTATAACACCTATTGTTTAGGGAAAGACTACCCTTTCTCCATTGAGTTTTCTTGAACTGTTGTCAAAAATCAATTGGTCACATTTGTGTGGATCTCTTTCTCAACTCTATTCTGTTTCGTGTGTCTGTCCTTTCCCAATACTACAGAATGTTTTAATTACTGTTGGTTTTTTATTATATTTAAAAGCAGGATGTATGATTCTTTCAGTTTTATTCTTCTTCATAATTATTTGGCTATTCTAGTTCCTTTGCCTTTGGTTTTAGAATCAGTTTGTCTGTGTCTATAAAAAATATCCTGGGAAGGGGTTGATTAGAATTGTGTTAAATCTGTAGATCAGATGGGAAGAACTGACATCTTTAATATGTTGAGTCTTCCAGCCCATGAATCTGGTATCTCTCACTGCTTATTACATATTTTCTTATTTCTTTCATAGTGTTTTAGTTTTAACAAACAGCTCTTGTACATGTTTTGTTAGATTTAATATTTCAGTATTTTAGAGGTATTATGAATGGTCTTTAAAATGTTTAGTTTCTAACTGTTCATTGCTAATATATAAAAATATGATTGACTTTTGTGTGTTGACCTGTATCCTGTGACCCTGTAATCTTACTCTTTAGTTCTAGAAGGTTTTCTTAGTAGATTCTTTGGGATTTCTATGTAGATAAATATGTCTTCAAATACAGATAGTTTTAATTCTTTCCAATCTGTATGCTTTTTTTTTCTTCTTGGTTTCTTTCACTGGCTAGGACATCAAACACAATGTTGAATAGAATTGATGAAAGTAAATATCATTGATTCCGATTATAGAGGGGAAAGTATTTTTCCCAATTAGAGAGTGAAAGCATTCAGGCTTTCACCATTAAGCATGACGTTAGCGGTAGGCATGTCCTTTTACCTGATTTGGGTTTGTTTTGCTCGTTTTTTCTTCTGGCTTTTTAAGGTGGACAGTTAGATTATTGATTTTGTTAAGTTTCTTTTTTGTTAATAATAAGCATTTAATGCCATGCAGTTTCCTCTGAGCATTGCTTAACTACATCATACAAATGATGTATTTTTATTTCCTTTCAGTTTGAGATATTTTCTAACTGCATTTGAGACTTATTCTTTGACTCATGGATTATTTATATCACTTAATTTCTAAATTTTTGGAGATTACTTCTGTTACTGATTTCTAGTTTAGGTTCATTATGGTCAAAGAACATATTTTGTGTTGCTTCAGTTCTTTTAAATTTGTTAAGATTTGTTTTATGGCCTAAGATATGATCTGTCTTGGTGAACATTTTGTGTTTACTTAAAAAGAAAGTGTACTTATCTGCTCTTAGGGAGTAGAATTTTTTGTAGCTATCAATTAGATACAGTTGGTTGATAGTGTTCTATCTTGTGGTTGATTTTTTTTTGTCTGTTAGGTTTTTCTTGCATAGGTTTTTGTTTGTTTGTTTGCTTGCTTGCTTGCTTGCTTGCTTTTTGAGATGGAGTCTTATCCTGCCTAGGCTGGAGTGCAGTGGCAAAGTCTTGGCTCACAGGAACCTCTGCCTCCCGGGTTCAAGCAATTGTCCTATCTCAGCCTCCAAGGTAGCTGGGATTACAGGCACGCACCACCACACCTGGCTAATAGTTTTAGTAGAGACGAGGTTTTACCATGTTGGCCAGGCTGGTTTCAAACTCCTGACCTCAAGTGATCTGACCACCTTGGCCTCTCAAAGTGCTGGGATTATAGGCAGGAGCCACCTCGCCTGGCTAGTTGCATAGTTTTTGGAGAGGAGGGTGTTGAAATCTCCAACTATAATTGTAAATTTGTCCATTTCTCCTTCCAGTTCTGTTTTTGCTTCATATATTTTGAAGTTCTGTTGTTAGGTGCATGCATATTTAGTTATATTTTCTTGATGAATTACTGTTTTCATTATTATGTTGTGGCTTTTTTTATTCCTAGTAATTTTCTTTGCTTCGAAACTTACCTATTTGATGACATAGCCAGGTCAGGTTTCTTTTTATTAACATTTCCATGGCATATTGTTTTTTCATCCTTTTACTTCTGAACTACTTATCTCATCATATTTGAAATAAATTATAATTGAGTCATCCTTTTCAAAAAAATCTAACAATTTTGTCTTTTATTGGTGTTTTTAGGTTATTTACATTTAATATAATTACTGATAATGTTTAGGTTTAGCCCTGCTGTTTATTATTTGCTTTCTGTTTGTTCTCTTTGTTTGTTTATCCTCTTTTTCCCCTTCCTGCTGTCTTTTGAGTTGTTTCAACAGTTTTTAGTATTCTAATTTTATTGTTTTTAAAAATTATTGTGTCTCATTATAGTGTATGTTTGTAGTTGCTCTAAGATTGTAACATATATATTTAAGTTTGTATAGTCTACTTAGAATAAGTATTTTTCCACTTAAGTACATTGTAGAAATCTTAACACCCATATATGTTTCTCTGCCCTCTTCCTTTTTTGTTGTATTGTCTTTTGTATTACATCTACATACATATAAAACCCCATCAGACAATTACATAGTTTCTGCTTTCAATCAGGTGGTTACTGTTTCTTTTTTTTAGAAACCTCAACATCTACTGGATGGTTACCATTTTTTTGTTCTTCCTTAATTCTAGATGCTACATTTTTTTTCCCTTGATATCATTGCTCTTCTATTCTTTAGTAACTCTTTCAGAGTGGATCTCCTGGCAATGAATTCTCATAATTTTACCTTCATCCAAAAGTGCCTTCATTTTGCTTACTTTCCTAGAGTCTGAGTTGATAGTTATTTTCTTTCAACCCCTTGAAAATGTGCTGTTTCCTTTTGAACTCCGTTGTTTCTGATTAGAAATTTATAGGTAGTCAAATTACTATTCCCCTATAAGTAATGCATTACTTTTTTGTTTTTGTCTTGCTGCTGTCAAAATTTTTGTCTTTATTTTTCACCAGTTTGACTGTGATATGTCTGCACATGGATTTCTTTGGGTTTAGTCTATTTGGTTTCTCTGTACTTCTAGAATCTGATATACATTGTCTCTTTTAGCAAGTTTGTTAAAGTTTTCAGCCATTATTTCTTCAAATACTTTTCTACATTACTGTCTTTTACTCTCCTTTCAGGATAGCAGTGACATGAATGTCAGACCTTTTGATATCCCAAAGGTCCTTATGGCTCTATTCACTGTTTTTCTCCTTGTTGTTCAGACTAGATCATTTCTACCCGTCTCTCTTCAGGTTCACTGACTTTCCTATGTCATCTCCATTTTGCTTATTAAGTCCATCCAGTGATTAATTTCAGTTACAGTATTTTTCAGTTCTAAAAAAAAAATTTTTTTTTTTTTGAGACTGAGTTTTGCCCTTGTTGCCCAGGCTGGAGTGCAATGGCACAATCTTGACTCACTGTAACCTCTGCCTCCCAGGTTTAGGCAATTCTCCTACCTTACCCTCTTGACTAGCTGGGATTATAGGTATGCACCACCATGCTCAGCTAATTTTATGTTTTTATTAGAGATGGGGTTTCTCCATGTTGGTCAGGCTGGTCTCAAACTCCCAACCTCAGGTGATTTGCCCACCTCGGCCTCCCAAAGTGCTGGGATTACAGGTGTGAGCCACAGTTCCCAGCCTAAAATTTTCATTCTGTTTTATTTTATGGCTTCTATTTATTTGTTGAGAGACTTATTTGTTTCAAGAGTGTTTTCACTTGTGAGATCATTTTTATAATAACCGCTTTAAAGTCATTGTCAGATAATTCAAACACTGTGTCATCTCAATGTTGGTGTCTGTTTATTGTCCCATGCAAGGTAATATTTTCTGGGTCCTTCATATTCCAAGTAATTTTAGATTGCTTCCTGGGCATCTTCAGTATTACATTATAAGACTCTGGGTCTTATTTAAATTCCATGGAGAATGTTGATGTTTGTGTTTTAGCAGTCAGTTGACTCTGTTGGGTTCAACCTTCAAGTTGCAGCCAGCTTTCTGTGGGTGGTGATTTCAATGTCATTTTGTTTTCAGAGACTGTAGTGCTTTGCTGTTTTGGTCTGTCCTGTGTGCAATATCAGTTTGATACTGTTCCAGTCAGTTTGAGATAGGTGGTAATCTCTCTCTTAGTTCAGTTCTCATCGTTTTTGGTATGCTGTTTAGGTTGAGATCCATGCCATGTTCAGCTCTGGGATGAAGCCAGGAGTTTATAATCAACTTTATGGATTCACTTTTCTGTGCGTTCCTCCCTCTCAGCAATTTCCCTTATACTTTCTGCTCCTGACCTCTTTTCAGTCCTTGAGAGGAAAAGCTGGATCTTTTTCTACTCTGCTGACTTCCTGTGATTGCACCCACATCCAGGGCTAAGTGGTAGGAGTACAGAGAGAGAGAAAAAAGTTGATGGAAAGAGGTTGCCCACTCTCTTGAAATGACAGCCTCTGGGATTATGGAGGAATGTTTCTCTCCCTCAGAGTTTTAGGTACCTGTGGGCGCCCAACTGTTATCTGCCACGATCCTTTTCCCAGCTTCTTAAGCCTGAACTGAAGGGCTTCTCCTGGATCTCTGCATTGATTTCCACTTCTAGGTTTCTCCCAAGTCAATGGCAGGATACAAGAAAAGAAAAAAGTAAACTTACCACTGGTTCCATGCTACCATTGAATTTTGATCTTTTCCCATCTTCCTCCCACCATTTACTTTTCAGAGTCTTTAAATAGCTGCTCCAAGCATTCTGGGGTTTTGTAGCTATATTCAGTAGGAGAGACAGGATGGAGTGTTTTTACTCTATCTTGGTTTGCATTGTAGCAATGTGTACTGTTAAGTATGACATTCATTTTTTCGGTTAACACACGTAGCTATCATCTGAGTGCTTACTATGTATTGGGCACTTATTACATATGTTATTTATTTCTCCAATAACTTTCCTCATTTTAGACATGAGGAAATTTTAGGGTAAAACTGTTAACTTATGTCCAAAGATGTTAAATACAAGCAGCGATTTGTATTTCTCCTTTTTTGGGACAGAGTCTTGCTCTGTCACTCAGGCTGGAGTGTAGTACCACTATCTCAGTCACTGCGACCTCCACCTCCTCCTGCCTCAGCCTCCCAAATAGCTGGGATGGGACTACAAGTGCCCGCCACTGTGCCTGGCTAATTTTTGTATTTTTAGTAGAGATGGGGCTTCACCATGTTGTCCAGGCTAGTCTTGAACTCCTGACCTCAAAGTGACCTGTCCACTTCAGCCTCCCAAAGTGTTGGGATTATAGGGATGAGCCACCATGACCACCAGGGATTTGTATTTCTGACCCCCAAAGCTTTGCCATTTGTGTCTATGCTAGTGGTTCTCAAACTGTGGTCCCAGGGCTAGCATCATCAGAATCACCTGGGAACTTGTTAGAAGCACAAAATTTCTGGCTCTACCTGAGATCTGTTGAATCAGAAATACTGGTAGTGGGACCCAATAATTTGTTTTGACAAGCCCTCTGTTATCCTGATACATGCTAAATTTGAAAACCACTTCTCCATGCTATATAACTTCACAAGCATTATGTGTGGTTTAGTTTCTTAGCAAAACCTTAATATAAGAAACCAATTTTTCGCTATTGTGTGAGACATATGCCAGTATGTTAAAATCTAATTTTTTACTAACATCACTGACATACAGCTTGAAATTCACACTTTTCTTATTACTCAAGATAACAGTAGTTAAAATATAAATACTGTGACTTAAAAATTTTAAATATATGCACATAATAGGGGCTCCAAAAGTAGTCATGTGTTGCTTAACAACAGGGATATGTTCTGGGAAATAAGTCATGAAGCGATTTCATTGTGCAAACATCATAGATAAGACTTATACAAACCTAGATGGTATAGCCTGTATAGCCTACTATACACCTAGGCTATGTAGCGTAGCCTGTTGCTCCTAGGCTAGAAACCCATATAGCATGTTACTGTACTGAATACTCTAGATGTTGTAACACAGTGATGTTTATGAATCTAAACATTATACATAGAAAGGGTACAGTATAAATATTTTAAAATGGCATACCTGTATAGGGCACTTATTTTGAATGGAGCTTTCAGGACTGGAAGTTGCTCTGGGTGAGTCAGTGAGTGGTGAGTGAATGTGAAGGCCTAGAACATTACTGTATTGTAGACCCTATAACCACTGTACACTTAGTCTATACTAAATTTACTTAAATTTCTTTCTTCAATAATAAATTGACCTTTAGCTTATTTACTTTGTAGACTTTTTAATTCTTTATAACTTTTTGCCCCTTTTGTAGCAACACTTATTTTAAAACACAAACATACACAGTTATACAAAAATGTTTTCTGTTTATATCCTTGTTCTATAAGCTTTTTTCTGTTTTTAAATTTTTAGATTTTTTGTTAAAGACTAGGATACAAACACATACATTATCGTGAGCATACACCTGATCAGGATCATCTAGACATCACTAGAATAGGAACGTTTCAGCTCTGTTATGATCTTAAGGAACCATAATCATATATGCCATCTCTTATTGACCCAGATGTCTTTATGCAGCACATGACTGTATATGTAAAGAAAGCACACTTAGATATCGTTTTTGGCCAACAAATCACTTCACCTCTGGTAACTGCTATGTTATGTAATGTCCTGTATTTTACATTTCAGGATATTAATACTGTTTGTCCTGGATTTCAGGGCAACTTTTGAGATTGGCTCAGATTAAGATTAGGTTGGCTGGGCATGGTAGCTAATGCCTGTGTAATACCAGCACTTTGGGAAGCTAGGAGTTTGAGACCAGCCTGGCCACCAACATAGTGAAACCCTGTCTCTACCAAAAATACACAGTTAGTTAGGCATATTGGCAAGCACCTATAATCTCAGCTACTCAGGAGGCTGAGGCAGGAGAATCATTTGAACCTGGGAGACTGAGGTTGCAGTGAGCCAAGATCACGCTGCACTCCAGCCTGGGTGACAGAGTGAGACTCTGTCTCAAAAAAAAAAAAAGATTAATGTCGGGATTGGCACGTCTGCCGAGGAGGCTCTTGGCCAGCAAGAGGGTCCCAACCTGGAAGGAGAGAAGTGCGTGGGAAATAAAGATAGACAGACAGATGGGGTCTGGAGGACTGAATAGGCAATGCCTAGACAGCAATTTTATTTGTGCATAGGGTCCCAATATATACTTTCAGCTTTCAGCAGCTGACGCCAACCCACATTGTTGATTCTATACAATAAAGGGGAACAAAAAGTTACAACACAGAAGGTCTGGGGTAGAAAAAAAAATACCAGTAAACAAAAGGAGTACTTAATCAGGGGCCATAAAAGAGAACATGAGAATCACAAAACAAGAAGGTGATTTTCTTATCTATTGAGCAAGGGTTTACATTTGGAAAGGGGACATTCCTTAAGGGTCGGAAGG
>CAUYLG010058754.1:0-76766 GCA_963573385.1 Cacajao melanocephalus
TTACTGCTCGGCACAGTGGCTCACGCCTATAATCCCAACACTTTGGGAGGCCGAGGTGGGTGGATTACCTGAGGTCAGGAATTTGACACCAGCCTGGCCAACATGGTGAAACTCCGTCTCTACTAAAAATACAAAAAAAAAAAAAAAAAACAAAAAAAAAACCCAAGCATTGTGGCAGGCATCTGTGATCCCAGCTACTCAGGAGGCTGAGGCAGGAGAATTGCCTGAACCCAGAAGGCAGAGGTTGCAGTGAGCCAAGATCATGCCATTGCACTCCAGCTTGGGCAATAAGAGTGAAACTCCATCTCAAAAAAAAAAAAATTTCTTGAATTCTAAAATCTTTCCTGACATTTTGTCTTTTAAATGTTTTATTTACTTCTTGATTACACAAGTAGCTCATGAATGTTCTTGTGAAAATTCAAATGCTGATAGAGCTACCCGCCCACAACAGCCTCCTACAGACTACCACCTCAGTACAGTCCCTTCTCTAGAGATAACCACCATAAAAAATTGAGTGTGACCTTCCAGCCTTTTTAAAAAAATTGATAGGCCAGGTGCAGTGCCTTATGCCTGTAATCCCAGCATTTTGGGAGGCCGAGGTCAGGACTTCAAGACCAGCCTGGCAAATGTGGCAAAACCCCATCTCTACTAAAAATACAAAAATTAGCTGGATGTGGTGGTGCAAGTCTGTAATCCCAGCTACCCAGAAAGCTGAGGCAGGAGAATCACCTGAACCTGGAAGGTGGAGGTTGCAGTGAGCCGAGATCGCACCACGGTACTCCAGCCTGGGTGACAGAGTGAAACTCTGTCTTGGAAAAACTAACAAAAAAGATAGATAAATACACACACAACAGAGAACAGTGTTTAAAATAAGACAAAAATTATGCACAAATCATTCTGCAAATTGCTTTACTTCTTTGCCGTTTTTATTGAGGTGTTGATCTTTTATTGATATCTAGGAATTCCTTATATAATAAGGGATTTAATCCTTTATATATGATTTATATATATATATGTAGTTCTTTTGGGTTTGTTTTTGTTCTTGCTTTTTGAGATGGAGTCTAGCTCTGTTGTTCAGGTTGGAGTGCAGTGGCGCAATCTGGGCTCACTGTAACCTCCGCTTCCCAGGTTCAGTGATTCTCTGCCTCTCAGCCTCCTGAGTAGCTGAGATCACAGGCGCCTGCCACCACGCCCAGCTAATTTTTGTATTTTTAGTAGAGATGGGGTTTCACTGCATTGGCCAGGCTGGTCTCAAACTCCTGACCTCATGATCTGCCCACCTTGGCCTCCCAAAGTGCTGGAATTACAAGCGTGAGCCACCGCGCCCAGCCAATTCTTTATATATGTTAGACCTTTTTTCCTATATCATGTTGCCTGCCTTTAAACTGTATGATACAGAGTCAGATTGATTTTTAAAATATTTTGATGAAGTGAAATGTAGCAATCTGTTCTTTTAAGGCAGTGACTCGCAACCAGCCGTGATTTTGTCCAGGGCAAGTCTGGAGACATTTTTAGTGGCCTTGGCTTGGAAGGAGGGTTGTGACAGCATTTTGTAAGCAGGGATCAGAGCTGCTGCTGAGAGTCCTGCAATGTACAGGGCAGCCCCCACAGCGGGGTAATCCAGCCCCAAGTGTCAATAGTGCCAAGGCTGAGGAAGCCTGCTTTAAGGCTGTTGCTTTTGTGTGCCTTGTTTCAGAAGGGGCTCCCTCTTCCTGTAATACTAATAATCCACAAGAATGTTTTTAAGTTTACTGCGTACCATCCTGAATGCTTTAATACTTTAACTAGTTCAATCTGTGTAACTCTATAGGGAGGTACTATTATTAACTCTTTTATATAGATTAAGAAACTGTGGCCCATCACTTACCCAAGACCCCACAGGTAGGTAGGTGGCCAAGCTGGGATCAAACTCAGGAAGTCTGCCCAGAATCTATGATCTTGATCATAAGCTAAACTGCCCCCAAATCACAGAATATGTTTTCTTCAAACACTTTTATAGTTTCAAAGATTTATTTATATCTTAACTTCATCTGGCCTTTATATCAATAGTGTGAAGCAGGGATCACATTCCTGTTGACTTTCCACGTGGCGTTACATTCTTGGAAGCTGCAGTGGGATTCTTAGTAATAGTTCCAACTAGCTTATTCATGTTTGAAGAAAAGGCAATAAGGCACTTAAAGAAAGTTCAGATATCAAAAGCCATCACTAGGCTGTCAAGTCACAAAGTTTAAGTTGTTAAAGTCATTAAATGTAGTAGAAAGAGCATAATCTTTGAAGCAAACAGATTTGGTTTCTATTTTGGCTCTGCACTTATTAGCTGCCACTGTGAGCGTCTTACATATCCTGCCAATGCTTTGGTTTCCTCATCTGTACAATTTTTAAATGCCTGCCTTGGCCAGGTGTGGCAGCACATAGCTATAATCCCAGCACTTTTGGGAGGCTGAAGTGGAGAGGTCAGAAGTTCAAGGCCAGCCTAAGCAACATAGTGAGACATTGTCTCCACAAAAAATTTTTTTAAAAAATTAGTCCAATATGGTAGCATGTGTCTGTGGTCCCAAGCCACTTAGGAGGCGGAGGTAGGAGGATTGCTTGAGCCCTGGAATTTGAGGCTGCAGGAACCTCTGATCAGGCTACTTCACTCCAGACTGGGTGACAGAGGGAGATCCTGTCCCACTTAAAAATAAAAATAAAATAAAATAAAAAAACAAGCCTGCCTTGGAAGGACTGGAAGTAATGTATGGGAGGAGCCCTGAATTGATAGGCTCCTAATAAAGGGTGCCTTTTTATAGCACAGTAATTGACTATAGAAAGATGTTTAATCCTTCCCAGTGATTACACTGATAACAGATCATTCCTAACATTACCCCAATTCTTCTATTAAATCTTAATTTAAATCTATTTTGAGAAAAAAATGCTGAAGAAATGGTACATTTTCTCATGCCGGCACCAACCCAAAGATGTCTGTAGATAACCTTAGCGAAAGCCACGGTCTTTAGTGTTAAAACAGGAGATGATAGGAGTGGAGCCAGGATTACTGCAATCACCATGCTTTGTTTTAGTAATAAAGTGATAGTTCCTGATGACATCATTTGGCTGGTGGCATAGATTAGCAAATTACATCATGCCAGGTTTATTTTGGCATAACTGACTCTCCCTAGGAACTCCTGAGTAGACTAATTTTTACTAATGAAAGATTATATTTGTTTCCGGTTTTAGCCATTTTTAAATCCACTTAGACTGAGAACAGCCATTCTAGAATACATTGCATATTTTATTATTAAAAATGCTGCCAGCCTGGGTAACATAGTGAAACCTTGCCTCTACAAAAGTATTTACCAAGAAAAAAAAAAATTAGCCAGGCATGGTGGCACACACCTGTCATCCCAGTTACTCAGGAGCCCGAGGAAGGAGGATTGTTTAAGCCCAGGAGGTCGAAGCTGTAGTGAGACATGATTGTGCCACTGTACCACTCTGGCCTGTGTGACAGAGTGGAGGCCCTGTCTTTAAAAAAAATGTGGGGAGTGGGGCTGCAGATTTTGACTTCCATTATTTAACAAGCTTATTCTTATTAAGGTAGAGAGAAAGATGTTACAGGTTATTTTTTTTCCCTGGTTATTTTCTGCTGTTGCAAGGCCCTATGCTAGGGGCAAAAGGGGATAAAAACATACTTCCTGTCCTCAGGCAGTTTAAAAGTCTCAACGAGGGAGCATAAAAAACATGAGAAATCCAATAATAATGCAAACCAACACTGTTCTTCAATGTTCGCCATCCTGAATTGGTGTCGGTAATCACTGAGCTCTTCACCTGATCATATGATGACATGACTTCCCTTTGCCCTTCTGTTCAGGGTCACTGTGTGTGCATAAACTTGAGTGGGAACTATACTGATGCTTGACAGTAATGCCCCAGCTTAAAAAGCCAGTACACGCTGAGCACAAAAGTGCATCCTTTAAAAGATTAGATCCTTGCAATAATATGCATCCAATACCCCAAATGTGGGAATGCTTCTTTGGGAATTACCTTTGCTTTTAACCTCATGACACTACACCCACCAGATTCACCAGATTTAATGACCTTTGGCTGTTTTAAACCAAAGTCAAAATCACCCTGCAGGAGAAAGTGTTTGTACCCTGAGAATATTTGGCTTGTAAAAGCAAATCCCACAGTGGTGTTAAGTTTTAAGGGCAAGGAGGGGACTTTGTATCCTCCTGCAGAAAAAGGGTGCCTGTACACAGAGGGAGTACATGATATATGTGTGAATAACACATTATATGAATAGAAATGCATGAATCTGTATACACACCCCATATATGTGACTGGGGGCAGAGGGTAAGGATGAACTAAAGGAAACACATTCCTGAATCTGAGAAATAGCTGGTGGCATATAAAAGTAGGGAGTGGCTGGAATCATCCCTATGTGCATGAGTGCGTGTGTGTGTGTGTGTGTGCACGCACACACGTGTGTGAGATCCAGTGTGGCTGGTCAGGTCTCAGAGAAGAAAGCTTTGCTTGCTGCCACAGCCTTGCTAAAAATTCCAGGTGATATATTTTTATCTTCTGCCCACAGCCCTCTCCTCCAAAAGCAGAGACAAAAAAAGGGCATGATGGAAACAAAAGAGGTCAAGTAAGTCTATTTATTGTTTACCATCCTTCCATATGACACTGTTTATAGATTTCCTGCCCCTTTTATCTCCCATAGTCACTTTTTGCTCCAAGACCAGGGCTGAGGCAAATGGAAACCATATAGTGATATTGCTCCAGGAGCAATAACCCTGGCACCCACAGAGCTGCAGTATCATGCTGCCTCTGCCTTCCAGCAACAGGCTGCCTGGCCATCGCTGGCAGCAGCTGTCTGGCCATCTGGAATCTCACAGGGTTCAGAAGAATTTAAGAGTAATAGGGTTACATTGGACCCTATAGGGGAAGTGTTTGGGAAGTTGAATCTCTCTGATAACTAGCTGAAAAGCACACAGGATGTTTTACATTCTATTATTAACAAAGAGAAAAAGAAGCAGCACAAAAAGACAGTTATTCCTTCCATCTGGTCCCCAAAAGGCACTGAAGCATCATTTCTGACGAACCATTGCAGGAACTCCAATTTTGCCAGGAGAGTGAGGCAAACAGTCCCCCTTGTCAAAACTGATTGTGCTGGCTTCAGGAGCCTTGGGAGACCAGCTGAACTTGATCTGTCAGTCACGCTGGTGATTGTGAGTGCTCTGACAGATGTATCTATTATACACCTAAACTTTCAACAATATAAATAGAACCACCAATAAGAACTTTGAAGAGTGTGCAAATGGGTGAAGGTTGCTCCCATCTACAGTATTTGATTTGCTCTCTGAGCGAACTATCCTTGCCTTACCCTGATGTTAGGTACTTGAGAGTCTGCTGAAGTCAAAAGAAGTGAGGCTAGGAAAGGAGAAGTCATGGCAAAGCTTTAAAAAAAAATGAAGTTGGGCCAGATGCTGTGGCTCCCAGCTGTAATCCCAGCACTTTGGGAGGCTGAGGCGGGAGGATCACGAGGTCAGGAGTTCAAGACCAGTCTGGCCACAATGGTGAAACCCCGTCTCTACTAAAAATACAAAAATTAGCCAGGCATGGTAGGATAAAAACATACTTCCTGTCCTTAGGCAGTTTAAAAATCTCAATGAGGGAGCATAAAAAACATGAGAAATCCAATAATAATGCAAACCAAGTAGCTGGTATTACAGGCGCCTGCCTCCTGAGGCAGGAGAATCGCTTGAATCCAGAGGCAGAGATGGCAGTGAGCTGAGATCACGCCACTGCATTCTAGCCTGAATGACAGAGCAAGACTCCATCTCAAAAAAAAAAAAAAAAAAAAAAGTTTCTTTTCAAGATTGGGAGAGAGAAGAGAAATGTGTGAACATATCCAACAGTAAGCAAAATCCTGTCAACAGTTTGTATATGTTGGAATGAGCACAGCCTTCTAATATTAGGCCTTGCAGGAGGTGGAGATGGTAAACCAGCCATGAGTTCTCAGTGCTGTTCGTTCATTACAGCAGGGGGTTATCTGTGTTCTGGGAAACTTAGACCAACATCAGCCCTCCCTGTGATCAGCTTTACTATTACTTTTTTTTTCCTGTTAGAAACAGGTCAGCATATAGATCCTGGAGAGGCAGTCACAGAAGAATTAAGGGTCTATTAATTAAGGGTATATTAAGCAACTTTGTTGCTAAACTGCCTGGATTAAAATCTGGTCCAAGTTACTTAACTCTGTAGAATGGAGATCAGAATAATACCTGCATTGAGGGGTTGATGTAAGGAGTAAATTTATTTACTTTATGTAATGTGCTTAGAACAGTACCTGGCATTTAGTAAGCACCAAGTAAGTGATGCTTTCATAGTTTAGAAGGCTCTCTAACAAACTCAATTGATGGACAAAAATTTCCCCAACTATTCCTTTGTTTGCTAAATAAAAGTTTCCTCTCATTGACATTAAAAATGTTAGATGGTTCTTATAATTAACTAGTGCTATCACCAGTCAAAACAGAATATTCATTCCCGGGTTCATGTTTATCTTGAGTTTGGCACACACACACATACACACACCTTACCTGAAGCCCTCAGATTCATTGATATTGCTTCAATTTATAATTGCATAGTGGCAATTTATGGCGAAGGCACATCAAGCTGACTTTTCCATAGCTGTCTTTCCTTGGGGTTATGTGGGTTCCAAAATCATCTTCCACTAAAATCCATCCTCAGTATTGCATCCTCTTAGTAGAAGTCTTCAATCCTTTCAAAGTGACCAACGCCAGCCAGGCGTGGTGGCTCATGCTAGTAATCCTAGCACTTTGGGAGGCCAAGGAGGGTGGATCACCTATGGTCAGGAGTTCGAGACTAGTCTGGCCAACATTGTGAAATCCTGTCTCTACTAAAAATACAAAAATTAGCTGGGTGTGGTGGCGGGTGCCTGTAATCCCAGCTATTCAGGAGGCTGAGGCAGGAGAATCGTTTGAACTCAGGAGGCAGAGGTTGCAGTGAGCCAAGATCGTGCCATTGCACTCCAACCTGAGCAACAAGAGCGAGACTCTGTCTCAATAAATAAATACATAAATAAATAAAGTGGCCAGTGCCTGTAATCCCAGCACTTTGGGAGGTTGAGCCCAAGACTTCAAGACCAGCCTGGACAACATAGTGAGACTCTGTCTTTACAAAATATCAAAAAATTAGCCAGGTGTGGTGGCACATGCCTGTAGTTTCAGCTCCTCAGGAGGCCGAGAAAAGAGGATGTCTTGAGCCTGGGGAAGTCGAGGCTGAAGAGCCATGTTCAAGCCACTGCACTCCAGCCTGGGTGACAGAGCAAGACACTATCTCAAAACAAACAAATAAATAAAACTTTTCCTGAAGGAGTGTTATGCTTCAACAGCTGCATCTATCTAGAGGAAAACAGAGCATAGGAAAGCACAGGTTTGGAGGAAAAGGACCGGCAGAGGTAGACAGACAGGGTGGACATTTACAGGGAGGGCCTGGACCTTCACCAACCAGGTGGTTGTGACTCAGGCTAGCCCCATGTACAAGGAATGGCAGCGTCAATAAAGAGAAAACACAGACACACTGAAGATAGAAAAGTGTGCTCTCAGGCCAAAGTTGGAAACCTTAGAAATAAGAAAATTATTCCCAGATACTGCAGGGGAATCATATGCCCTAAGTCATGTGAATCAATCCTAAGTAGGATTGAGAATCAAAGGACTGATCTTTGCAGACCTGCATCTGATCATAAAGCATCCCTAACACAGGAAGCGCCAAGAACCCTATTGTGCTATATTGATATGCATCATTTTCTCTTGATCTTGCAGCAGCAGATCACTGGCAAGATGTCCCATCTTGGCTGTTTAACCATTAGCTGTGACACCATAGAACAGCCACTGGTTCTAATACAGGGAATCTGTGCAAACCTGGGGCTAGAACTGGGAACAAATCTGCATCTAGCTATCAACTGTGCTGGGCATGAGCTGATGGACTACGTAAGTTTCCACTCAGAACATTCACCTCCTATTGAGATCCATGGTTTTTAAACTAGAACTCAAAAAAAGAGCTTATCTGAATATTTTCTAAGCAGATCTTACTGTTTTTTATTAATATTGGGTGAAGGATCCAAATGTAAATGGAACTGAGAAAACCAAATTAGCTAATGACCATAGAGTAACATAACCATGACATTAAAAAAATTAAAATGTCATTATTATATTTAGAAATTCTACAATAAAGATGAGTAAAATGAGTTGCTTACATTTCAATCCTGAAAGCTACTGAAAAACAATTGAACAAATTGCATTTGGTTGGTAAAGGCTGAATTTGTCGAGCCTAAAAAGTGGATGAGTTGTAACTTAGGACTTGATAGGCCCTTCCAGACATGTGGTTCTTAGAATTTATGCTGGGACCTTTTTAAATATAAAAATATTTCCAAGTTTGAAGTTTATGAATATGTTTTTGTCCAACTAAACATATCACAGTGTTACCCACAGCCTGGGTTAGGAGGACGAGCTTTAGTGATGTGAGAAGACTTCACTTGAGGACCACCCACCTGAAGAGAAAGATTCTAAAAACAGAGTGGAAAACAGGTTCATTAAAAAACACTCTAGTCATCACTTCCTCAGAGTAATACAACAGCAATTTACCTTTAAACTTGGGAAACTGATATGTTAAGAAACTTACCAGTTTTCTGTTCTTACACATATATTTCCTGATGTGGTTTAGCTATGCCTGCACCCAAATCGCATCTTGATTTGTTGCTCCCATAATTCCCATGTGTCATGGAAGGTGACTGAATCATGGGGGCGGATCTTCGCATGCTATTCTCGTGATAGTGAATAAGTCTTACTAGATCTATGGTTTTATAAAAGGGAGTTCCTCTGCACATGCTCTCTTGCCTGCTGCCATGTAAGAGGTAACTTTTCTCCTCCTTTACTTCCACCATGACTGTGAGGTCTCTCTAGCCATGTAGAACTGTAAGTCAATTAAACCTCTTTCCTTTATAAATTACCCAATCTCAGGTATGTCTTTATTAGCAGAATGAGAAAGAACTAATACACTTCCCAATTTTAAATACACAAAAGTGCTGAGTCTACATTTTATGCAATGCCCAGCATATTGTCAAACACTTATGGTGACTTGGTAATTTTTGTCAAATTCAGGGGACATGACCAAATAGGATTCTGCTTTAACTGTGATTTTAACTTTACAAAGGAAATTTTGAATACTATATAAGAACCCTAAATTTTGGCTGACTTCTAAAAGTTCTTTTACTTTTCAAAAGAAACTAAGCACATAAAAGAATGTTTAAAGTAATTTCCTATTCTTCACATAATGATTGGTTCCTAGGCATACCATTAAGAAAAATAATTGCATGTTTTCATCAGCAATGTATACCAGGAACTATGAATATACTGACTGCTAATGCTAACTAGAATGGGTATTTATTGCTTATATTCAGTAAAATATATTAGCTTGATATCAGATAATTGTTACAATATTGTTGCTTCAAAATCATTAACGTTTCTTCACTGACAAGATAGGGTTTTTAAAGCTTTGCATTATAGAAGTTAAAGGTTCTTGCTGCTTTTGAAGGTGAAAAAAGTATAAAATTCCTTCAGTTATGGTCTTCTTAGGAACCTGCTTAATTCCAGTGGAATCCATTCTATTAGCAGCAGCAGCAGGAAGGCATTAGCAAACCAAACAGCCACTCTCATCCATTCCACCTCCCTCCCTGTGCCAAAATTTCCCAGGTGCCATCCCTGAACATAGACTTAAAAGGGAAGGTGCTTTGTTTTGCAGAAAGGCTAGACTAGATCCTTCAGCCCTGTTTACTTCCATACTTTATGACTTAGGGGCTTGCCAGACTTCAAACGAATGTTGCACTAGAATTCTACCTTCAGGACAATAGCGTTACTGCTAGAACGTACGTGCTACCTGAGAAAGAAATCCCTCACATAAGTCACATTACTTTTCACACTGGTTGTTAGTATATCAAAAGCCTAGCCTTGCTTTCTAACTTTAGAATATGTACAGTAAAGGAAACAAGTTATGAGCTGAAAGATGATAGGGTCTAGTGAGTGAGCAGGTTAGCATTGCTATTCTGCTTGTTTTGTCAGTTATTGTCCATCTACCCAGGCAGCCAGGTCTAACAGATTATTCCCCTCCTATTCTGTACTCATTGGTGTTTTGTGTAGGAAGCTCCATCTGAAGTCTGTGGGAAGAGCCCTAGAGGGCATGAAAAGGAATAGTGACTTGATTTCCCAGGTTAATATTTAAGATATTTTTAAATTTTTTTCCACAGATAAAAAAAAAAAAGGAAAAAAACAAATATCTTAAATATTAACCTGGGAAATCAAGTCACCATTCCTTTTCATGCCCTCTAGGGCTCTTCCCACAGAGTTCAAATGGAGCTTCCTACACAAAACACCAATGAGTACAGAGTAGGAGGGGAATAATCTGTTAGACCTGGCTGCCTGGGTAGATGGACAATAATTGACAAAACGAGCAGAATAGCAATGGGTTAATATTTAAGATATTTATTTATTTATTTTTTAGGATATTTAAAGTAGAATACACCAATTTCTCAGGTCACTGTGCCCTGAAAATAACCTGTTTACAATCTCTTATATAAAATGAACGAAAAGGAATCTGAACCACATCTTTGGCATTTGATCAATTCATCATCTATCCCTTATTTTAATATTTTCCTGACACATATCAGAGTAAAGGAAAGTATGAAGTGATGATGGGCACATACAGAAATGCAGCAGAGATGGTTGACCTATATGTGGATCTGATCAACAAATACCCTTCAATTATTGCCTTAATCGATCCTTTCAGGAAGGAGGTAAGCAGGACTCATCTTCCGTATTTTATAACATATTTTATATGCCATAAGATACACAAGACTCACCTTTTACATTTTATAGCAAAACAGAGAGTAAAATCTCATTCTTTTGGATCTCTGTCATTCAAAATGTGTTGTAATTTGGTGTGGGGCTGAGTTGCTTTATTTCAGCATTTATGAGAAAAGGCACTTACTAAGCAAATGAATAGCAAAAACACAATTACCTAGGAGTGTGCCTGTCTGGGGAATGAAACACACTATTCGCAAGCCCTTCAGGAGTACCTGCATATTTACAAGCAACCTCACTGATGGAAGCTGCCCCTGCTGTGCCAGCTGGAGCTTCAATAGATTAATCATATATCATTTTCATGTGCTCAGGGAAACAGGACTTCTCTAAGGCCAAATATTTTTCAACCTAAATCCAGTCACTATATACGCATAAAAAGTAACAAAGCCATTTTTGTTTTTGTTTTTGAGACAGAGTCTCACTCGGTCGCCCAGGCTGGAGTGCAGTGGTACAATCTTGGCTCACTGCAACCTCTGCCTGCTGGGCTCAAGTGATTCTTCTGCCTCAGCCTCCCAAGTAGCTGGGACTATAGGTGTGCATTACCACACCCAGCTAATTTTTGGTATTTTTAGTAGAGACGAGGTTTCGCCGTGTTGCCCAGGCTGTTCTGGAACATCTGAGCTCAGGCGATCCACCCACCTTGTCCTCCCAAAGTGCTAGGATTACAGGCATAAGCCACCGCCCCTGGCCTGCAAAGCCATTTTTTAAACGGTTCAAGATATTGAGGTTTCATGATCTATTCAAACTCATGCATTTGACAAGTTATGTGCCACAGAAGACCATCTCTCCCCCTAACCAACTTAAACTCTAAAATTCAAATTCTTGATTTTATAAATTTGAGAACCATCAGATAGATTGAACAGATATACTGAACAGGTATCTTCTTTGAGATAACACAACTATTTCGATGTGGACGACAATATAAAAAAAAAAAAAAGGCGTCATTTTGAGTCCCAGGATCTCAGCCCCATCCTCCCTTTCACAGCCTCCATTCCACACCAGCAGGCACAGAATGCACTGGCTGAGCTTAACCAGCCCTGTGATGACTGTCCTGAGGCTCGGGTCACTTTTTATTTTTTCTCTGAGACAGGGTCTTGCTCTGTCGTCCAGGCTGGAGAGCAGTAGCCCAATCACAGTCACTGCTGCCGTGACCTCCCAGGCCCGAGCCGTCTTCCCACCTCACCCTCTCAAGTAGCTGGGACTACCAGGCGCACCACCACACCCAGCTAGTTTTTGTATTTTTTTGTAGAGATGGGGTCTAGCCACATTGTCCAGGCTGGTCTCACACTCCTAGACTCAAGCGATCCTCCTGCCTCAGCCTCCAGCCTCCCACAGTGCTGGTATCACAGATGTGAGCCACTGCACCCGGCCTTGACCACAGATTTTTTCATGAGATAGGATGAACCTGTGTGGTCTGTTCTAATGGGGTAAGCTGAAATCTGGTACAAAGGCTAGGATGACTTTGTGTGTGTGTGTGTGTGTGTGTGTGCACGTGTCTGTGTACACATACACATATATATACACAAACATGCATATATATGTATATAACTTAAAGTAAGCATTTCATTTGGTGGTCTCACCAATAAAAGTAAGGGTGTTGAGAAGGGCCTAGACCCCTTGCAGGCTTTCTTTTTCCATTTTCTGTTTACCAGAAATATCAGAAAAATCTATCCAGCCAATCTTTAGCAGCATTATAGACAACAGTGGATGGAAATAGCCTAGGTTTGAAGAACTCTACAATCCAAGTAAGAAATAGCATTTAGTGTATTAAAATTTTATTCACAAAACCTTTAAGCTCAAATATTATCGCTTTTAGTTTCTGTTCCACGAAGCTTGTTGGTTTGTGTGGCTGTGGTACAGGGATCATTAAGGAACAGAAGTAAAAGAAAATTATTTTATGCATCTCAGGAAAAATGTGTGGGTTTGATTATGTGCCATATTATTCCTGCTGTTTTGTAATTATGTTCAATGTACTATAATGATCAATTCTTAAATATTTACCCAGGACTTTGAACAGTGGGACAGCATCTATCACACACTTGGTTCCAGGTGTTACATAATTGCAGGAACTGCATCCAAAAGCATCTCTAAACTTCTAGAGCAAGGAAACATCAGCATCCCCAAGTCCAATGGGCTGATCATAAAACATACAAACCAAACTACAATGTCTAACTTGGTGGAAATAACCAATCTGATTGACAGTGAGTAAAAGTATACATCTGAAAGACTTGTAATAACTTGGTTATATAAGCAGCCAAAAATACACAGCATATCCAAGTTCATAAAAAGCATGGAAGAACTCTTGGAAGAAAAGAAAGTCCAACCATTTATGAGAGATTTAGTGCTGGAAAACAAAATGCAGCTTACTGACTCACTTCACAGCATTCCACTAATAGCCCGAGGCCAAGCTCATCCCCTTTACTGAGGGCTACCCGAGGTATGGCCAAGGCCACTCCCCTGTCAGCTTCACAGTGGGGAGAGCCTTTCTGCCTGTAACAGGAGGACTAAGGGCTGATTTCTTCTGAAAGGGCATAGCCATCAGCACGTTTGTCAGTTTGCTTTAGGCTCTGAACATGGACTACAGAAAATCTTGAAATTGACAGAAACCCAGAGAGGAACCCCAACTCTTACTGCTAAAGACCAGATCTCAAACCCTGAATCATGTACTATGGAACACCTGGGAACCCATCTTCATTAGCCAGGCTTCCGGCTAGGCTATAATGCAGTGTTCAAGCTAAGAAAAACAGCTCACCATTCACAAAGACAAGGCACCAGGCACAGCCGAGGAACAGAACGTGTGTAGCCTGCATCACGTTACTACAGTATTGTAAATTTCCTCCTACCATTTACTACCACTTTATGCTCTAGATTCTAGATGAGGAGTCAACATCTTAATAGGGACCACAGCTTTCTTCCACATAGGCATGGCCCAAGCACATAGTAGAATGTAGGAATTACTTAATTGAAAATAAACTTAGCTATTTGTAATATACCCAAACACCAGTGGGCCATTTTAATTTGCATTGATCAGAATTTGGAATGAGATCACCCATTGCAGGGAATGGTCTACTTCAGCAGTTTAGAAAACGGGCAACAAGATCAAATTAGAAGCAGTTTTCTGTCAGTATAGAGACCTGAGGCAAGGATAGGTTGACTACTAACACGCAGCACGAAGAAGCTGCCAATCAGGTTGGCAAAGTAGTGGGGCATTGGAAGTCTCTGGAAGCAGAACATGAGTCATCAAGCTGGGATTCAGGGACAGGATCCTACCAGTGGGGATCGGGGGATGACAGGTGAAAAGCAAGGCTCCAGTGCTGGTGCATCTGAGATGCCAGAGGAGAGCAGCTTAAGGCCAATGGGTCAGGCATTTGCGAACTGGACATAATCCTTACAGCATCCCTGTGAAGTAGACTCTACCATTTCCACTTTACTGATAAGAAAACAAGACTTGGAGAAATTAGGTAACTTTCCCATGACACTACAGTGATCTCACCTCAGTCTTTTAAACATGCTGTTCCTTCGGTCCAGAATGCTTTGCCCTGACACACTTGACTGCATCCGTCAGGTCTTGGCTAAAATGAAATGTCTTCAGCCACTCTTGCCTTCCCCTATCCTTAACTGGTTCTGTTCTGAATCTTCCTCCTAGCATCCTATATTTCCTCTTTGCAGTACTGATCACAATGACTTGTACAACTATCTAATGACTGGGATCTCCCACTAGACTACAAACTGAGTTCATAGGCATCTTGTACTAATGCACAGGGCATGAAACAAGTACCACAAGTGGGTCTCAGGAACCAGACAGGAAGCTGGCCTCAGACCTGGCACAGAACTCAGAGCCAGACTGGCAGCCAGGGGCCTGGGTTGGTGCCAGAGGATGGAAGAAGATGCTCAGGCAGGGCTGCCCTGTGGGTAGCAGATGATAAGACAGTAGGCAATGCAAACACTGTCACTGCAGGAAGAGCTCTGGCTGGCACTCTTCAAATACTGGCACATTTTAAACGGTTTTGAGACCCTCAAATGATTGACTACTCCCAACACTACTCTTCTAGTAAACATTCAGAATGACAGTCCTTTGAATAAAATTCTACACAGTGAAATGAGAAAGCCATTACATAGGCATACCAGTTCTACATGTCACTCTTGCCATGTTTCACTGACTCAAAGATGCAAATTTTTCTACATTGAACATTTAAAAAATTGATTTGTGTCTTACAGCCATGGTCTTAGAAATGTGTCAGTGTAATTTGAGCATCCCCCTACCCCCTTTTAGTGGTAGTAACAGTACATCTTACAAACCATGTATCTTAATTTTGATGAAACATGATATTCATTTAGTATTTACAGCATCTAAGCTACTGGAAGTAGGGGAGGGGGTAAACAAATAAAAGCAGGGCAATAAAAATGCAAATGTTAGAATTCTTAGGTGGGCAAGTAATTGACTCTTCACAGGGAAGTTTAAATCTGAGAAATTTAAAATTTTGATCCCAGAGACCCACTTGTATGCTAACTTTCTACACCATATAAAACTGAAAGGAATTCCTCTTCCAGGTAAGAAGCACATCGCTGTCTTTGGAAGCACAGAAGGAGAATCATCTGATGACAGCCTTGTTGATTTGGTAAGTGCTGAATGCTGGTCAACTGCCAAACACTGCTTTTATTACGAATTGGTATTTCAGAGAAATGCAGTCTTTGGTAGAGTAAGTCATGTAACCTTTTATGAAATAGACTTGCTTCCTCCTAGACAGCTACCTTTTGCAAAGAGCTAATCTTTGAACTTTTAAAAAGAAGAAAAATTGAAGTCCAGAGAAAATGATGAGCACACTTAAATGACTGGTATGTGCACCTGCAATCTTCCCTCCTAAAATGAAGTGAGAAATGCCAGAATGTTCTTAGGTAAAATCAGCATGCCTACATGACTAGTAAAGTGCCTGATGGATAGTTAGTCACATCATCTGTTTGCTTTTCAACACTCTCAGCTTGTAGACCGCCGTGCTTATGTAAAGGTAAAAAACTAAGTAATAAGAGAAAAACCCAAACAGCACACTGTGACAGTTTCCTTTCTCCTTAAAGGATTGTCTTTTAGCAAGACATGGCTCCTCCACCTAAAATTAGTTTTTCCCCTCTTTCAGGCTGTTGGGCTTGGTGTCCGGTTTATCAAGTTGGGGGGTCTTTCCCGTGGCGAACGGGTGACTAAATACAACCGCCTTCTCACTATAGAGGAAGAACTTGTCCAGAATGGAACACTGGGTATGCGCTGCTTTCTTGCTTTGTTTTCACTTAGCCATGAATAAGAGAACAAAGATTGGAAGAGGCGGAATAGAAGTCCCTCTGCAGGAGGCCAGGGGAATCCAAAGACCATAAATAAGTGCTGACAAAACTAGGATGGCACTTGCCACAATGTATATTGTTGTCTTAATGGATTATCTATTTACCTGAATGTTTAAAACTCTCGCCCTTTCTCTTGATGAATAGGCTGCATGATGCTCTTCAATAGAATTAATTGATTGGAATTTCCAAGCCTACCTTTTGTTATGGTCCAAATTATACTTAGGGTTTCTCTGCACAGCCCATGAAAGTTAAAGACAGATGCTTTCCTGAGGGTTCCTGGAAACTAATCGTTTTACTTAAAAACAAGTAGGCAGTGTGAGAATTTTAACATACCTTGGAAAAGCTAAGGTCTCAAGAGAAATCAATTAATCATTTAATGAAATTAAATCTTTGTATATCTGCATGGTTAGAAGCACCTTGTATACTGGGTAACTGGAGAGAAACACACCAAATATGCATTTTTTTCTTATATTACCGATTGTGAAGGCCAAAAGGAGGTATATAGCATGCAGTGACATTTAAAGAGACCAACAGAAACTGTGATTGTCAACTTGTCATGTTTAACATATGTAGTGGTCTTGAAATGCATCCTAGGATTCATAGAAAATAAAGATATAATTGAGAGACTATTTCTGAGTCATGAAAGGGCAGTCAAAAGTTAGTCTGTATTGTTTAGTGTGTAGTAGAAGGGCTAGTTTTTTCAAATAGGTAAAATTACACGGTTCCACATACCTGATTATTTTCCATGGCATCCTGACTTGTGGAGGCCTTAGCTTCCTTGCATGACTGATCCCAGTTCCAGCCAGACATTTTACCATGAGGGAAACAGCTGCTTCAGGGCATCCAAAAGGACTCTGGTGACCAGAGGCCCTGCCCCTCTCTGGTGACAGTGCAGCCCCCTCAGTATTCCACAATGGATAAACAGATTAAGGAGAACTTCTCTGACACTGGCCTTGGTGAATCACTTATATTAAAGGGACCAAAAACTGGAAAAAAACAAATCTCTCCACTCCCGCTTTTGAGTAGGAAATCTTGGCAAGGCCCCGCCATTAAGATGCTATCAATACTTACATGTAAGGACCTAACTGGAATAGTCCTTGCCTGTCATCCTTTCCCTCAGAGCAGTCAGCTGGCAGTGGCTCGTACCATGTATAATACTGGCCTTTCCCCCAGTTCATTATCTTCCTCTTAACCTTTTCCACTAAGCCTCTGCCGAAAGACCACGATACATCAGCAAATATTCCAGTATGTTGAATGACAGTGCAAATAAAATTGAACAGAATATCTGTAGGGCACAATTAACATATAACCAAAGACAGGCCCAGTTGTAAATGGTTTTGGAATCCTTTGGGATGGTGATAGGACACCTTTGGACTAGTACTGAAGATGATCTCCTTCAACTCATGTAATATATAAAAACTGGTACCATTGGATCAGACAGTAAACTTTATTGTTACTTTCTTTAAAAAAAAAAAAAAACAGGTTTCAATGAAGAACACACTTTTTTCTACTTTAATGAGGAAGCTGAAAAGGCGGCGGAAGCACTTGAGGATGCCGCGGCTGGGGAGCTGCCGGAGCCGCTGGCGCCCACCTTCCTCACACAAGGTGGAGAGGAACCAGCCGAAACAAGAACATCCTATGGATAGGGCTGTACGCACCCCAGGTTTAAGCCACACCATCGGTATTCGCAGACTGGGAGGTCTGAAGTACGGCACCGTGTCTCCACATTGAGTTTCCTCTTAAACTTCACCAACTCCTGTGGTTTTGATTCTTTTAATTCCACTGCTTGGTAAAATACATATATGGTGTTGTTGCCTGAGATTATATCTGTGAACTTTGTTTGACAGCCATCACATTTCCATAGATTTTGTCTATTAGCTCTCCTGTCCATTTTTCAGGGACATGCTCCAGTAAAAGAGGCCAGTATTTTTGTTGCCAACTCCACACTCAGTCAAACACCTCATCCTTTACCAATCAGAACATTTCTGAGAACAAAAACCTAATGACCCTAGAAGCTCTCTGTTCTGGGAACAGATGTCCATCTTCTGTGTTTATTCTACATATCTGTGCTGAAAAGCATCGACACATTTTTACAGCCAGCCTCACGCAGAAGTTAAGTGTGAGAGCGTCATTTTTTTGTAACAGCCAAAGTTTTATCTCTTTCCTACCCTTAATTCCCTTTTCCCTAATTCCCTCTTCTTTTTAAATTTTAGTTTTTCTTGTATTATTTTTATCTTTGTGGGTCTTCTTAGATCCTTTTTGGAATAAGAATGAGTATAAATGAATAAGCACATCAGTAAATGAATAAATATTCTCAAGATTATTAAATGCCCAGTTATTTATACTATAGCATTTAAAAAGCAATTCGCAAGTGATATTAAAAAAAAATGATATGACATATTCGTTGCCAGAACTGGCTGTTTTGTAACCTAGTGCTGGGATTATGGCAGAGGGGTAGCAGAAATAAACATCTTCAGACACAAACATATGGATATAATAATATCCAACCACTTTGTATGATTTAGGGTCTCTGTTAAAGGGTTACCATTTTCTTTTCCTAAACATTATATAAATTGCTATGTACTGAGTTGGCTGAGTTTAGACTTCTGATAAATTCTGTAATTTTTACTAAGCACACTGAGGACCTCTCCTTTCAAAGAGTACTAACAAAGGATCTTAATGTCCTCATAACAGAGCCAACTCCTTATTCTCAAAGCTATGATTTGAAACTGGCTCAGGGCAGACTCAGAGCATGGGGCAGGAGACTTGGTTGGTGTCCCTTTAAGTTGGGAGAACTGTGTCACAGTGTGTGGTTGCTATTGCCTCTCCTGATGCTCAGCAACAAACAACAGGTAGGAGAAACTAGAAAGAAAATTCATTTTAAAGGCAGAACAAACATGACTGGGTGTTCACATACCCTTTGAAAAATACACACACACACACACACACACACACACATACACACACACACAATCGTAAGAGTATGCCCTGAAACAGTGATATAAATTAAATTACTGAAACCAGAGCAAAAATGTATAAGGAATAACAAAATAGCTAAATTAAATTAACCAAAGAGGTGATTTATTACCAGAACCAGGTCAACAGTTTAACTTCAACACAGAGCATAGTTTACTCACCTATCCTCACTTGAGATCACACTCACCAATGGATAGTTAGCATTTTAATTTAAATTTCTTAGGGTGCTAGGCACTATTTCTATTTATACTTTCTCTGTGTTATATAATACATAATATGAAATATATTTATATAACCGTATATATAATATTATCTGTGAAAGAAATGAAAGAAACTAGTCATATCCCAAATTTAAAAAGATGGTGGGATAGGGAAATGTCAGTGCTTACAAGAGAAACTTCAAACCTCTCCAATCCTTACGTAGGGACTGCTTGATGAGTCTTCTAAGGTCAGTGATAATGACAGATGGTTATCCATTCTTCACAACTTACTGGTATATAAGCAAATGTTGTTCCACAATGAATGTAATTAAACATGAAGAGCATGCATTTAGAAAAATAATCCAGACTTTAAGGCTATGATATAGACTATCATTTACTGAACACACAACCAAAAACTGGTCAGGAAAGATAATTAACAATAATTGTTACCTGTACTACCCCATTTCCAGCAGTTTGCCATTAACAAAGGAGGTAAGGAAAGAGCAATTACTGGTGAGTAGTCAGAGCCAAAGCATCCATCCTCCTTACTCAGGGCAAACTAGGCTGGGTGCTAACAGCCCTGTTGATGCCTGCCAGTCAGAACTTCCATAGGACTGATCATCTGCTGAACAACTGTGGGTGAGGACTTTGTTTAAGACCAGCTCAGATACAAAAGGGTGCAAGCGCTTTAATTAAAATGTTGTTCTTCCAGAAAAAAAGACAGACATTTTCTTTTTCTTTAATAGCAATGGCACAAAGTACCTCCATCTCTTTGCCTCACTCTGGCTATAAAATGCATTAACATTAGTTTAAAAAAAAACAACGCTGTAGCCCACAAGACTTAATTTATCTTTGCCAAATGGAAGCATAAGTAACCTTTTAGAGAAATCACAAACATCAAGACGCAGTCTCTTCCAACTTAAAATAGTGTGCGCAGGTTGTATGTAAGTTTTGTGTGTGCAACAGCTATGAATATACTTTGCAGATATAAGCATAGTTCTCCTATGTCTTCCTATCTGGGATACCTTGCTTTGGTTGACAATGTCACCCCAGCCAGGGGCAAAAACCCCTCAAAATCAAAGTGAAAAGGGAAAAACTCTAGGCAGAAAAGGTTAGTGAATATCTTATATCAAATACTTTGTCAAATTAATTTAAAATTCTTTGTAATCACAGTAGGAGAAAGCAAGCAGCTTAAAAAAGGTAAGAACACTTTCAAAATACCTGTTACGAATTGTTCCCTAGTCCAACTAACACATTTCACCAAAAGGGCAACTTCTTACTCCAGAAGGAGGGTGTTTGGATAACCATATTATTCTGTTGATGGTGGGATGAAATATGGAAAGACGGTGTACACATTTTTATATTCCTAAATGTGTGTGAGTCGCATGCTGGCAGACGGATCACAGATGCAAGAAGGAAGACAGCACAAAGAAACATGAAAGAAAACTCAAAATAAACCATCTTAGGGACTATTAAAAATTAGTAAAGTTGTCAACTCGTATACAATTTTCTATTAAAGAACATCAAGCTTGGGGAGCTAAACCAGAAACGTTGATAATAACTACAATTGACCCTTAATGGGAAACTGTTGGTGCCTTTTTAATAAGTTGTGGTAAGGAGAGTTCATATTACAGCATAACAGAATTCGCTTAGTGAATTAATGCAGTCTGTAGTTAGCATATCATATAGCAGTATTGTCCAGTTAAGGAAAGATACAGTTGAAAAACATTACATTTTAAGTCTCCATGAGTAAAGTGATAAGTAACTGTAAAATCATCATTGGGAGAACATGGAAATAGTCAAGCATAATGAAATTACAGAAAGATAATTATCTCCAAATTTAGGAAGTACATGTACCTGCCTACTCACCTCTTCAAGCCTATGCTTACCACACGTGCAAAAATACAATACAATACAACTACTGCAATTATTACTATCATTTTCTTTTGCCCTTAGGTGAAAAACACCTGAAAGCTACATGCTGAGCCATGCTAACAAAACTAAACCTTTCACTTTCTTTAATAGTAAAATTACCATTACTGAATCATTGTCATAAAAAGTGCATTCAAGTACATTACCACTTATTTTAAATAAACACCAATTTTGAAACAATCAACTTTGAAAAGCTGCATAAGTTTTTTTTTCTTTTTTTTTTTTTAATCCCTGATTACATTTCTATTTATTCACTGTGGTAGCCTGAAACGTTGTATTCTTAGAGACTAACTACCGCTTAATTTCTTTTTTTAAAAAAACAACAAACCTGTGTAATATAGAACAGCAGTGAAGCAAGAAAAATGTGTGCTTGTCACTTATCTTCACTGTACATAAGAACTGTGATAAAATATGGTACTTGTGCCACATTAGTATATGGGAAAACATAATTAACTCATAGCATAGAGCACACGGTTCAACATATTACTGTTAAATTCAAGGTTTGGACTTCCACCTCAATTCTGTATTCAGGCTACCAGAGCATCCCCACGGAGGTCCTTGGGAGGCTTTGGACACAATCAATATCATGTATTTTTCATCCAATAGTTGAAAATGTGTGTCATTAACACTGACTATGGGACTACGAGTTTGAGGCCAGCTCCTGAGTGTTAAGTTTATCTCAGTCTACCGTAGAAAATAACTTGTATGCCACAGTACCCAACAATTTCCATGCTGCTGCAGTTTCTCCATCAAGAGGATCAGACCCAAAACAGAAGCTTCCGGGGGGGGGCTTTTAAAATCGTATTAGGTTGATCAGTTTTGTTTATCTAATTATCCACAAGCACCTCAAACTTTCATCATTCCATTTGATGAGTGGTATGCACATTTCCTAAAAAGGTATCAACATCTGAATTTTTTTGTAACCTTCGACTTAATACAGTAACTAGGAAAAGAAAATCTCATCTTTATAAAGGTCAAAAAACCAAAACCTACTAGGAACGTGTATTTTGCTAAACAGCTTACTTATGTTTATAGTTGCTACTTACAAAAGTGACACCAGAAAACAACCTGTATTCTGAATACAGTGACCAGAGCAGAATGTCTATGGCCCTTGCCAATACACCCACACTAATCGTGTGCTTATTGAAAAGGACTTCCAAACATGTCAGGCTTCTGGTTTACGGATCAGCAGTTGGAGCTGTCTGTCTCTCTCACGTTTTCAAAGCTGTCTTCTTTGTTTTCTGGTTTAATTTCGCCTTCATCCTCCTTGTGTTGAGTTGGATCTTTTTCAGCAACCTGGTCTTTGGTTTGGGGTTCATGTGTAGAAACAGGATCTAAAACTACAACTGGTTCGGCTTGTTTTTCACCGTCAAAGTATTCTTTCCTGCATCCAATGCTACTGGGAGGCCTATGAGATGAAGTGTTAGACAAAAAAAAAAAAAAAAAAAAGTAAAAAGCACAGAGAGAAAATAGTTGTCTCTGATATTCTGGATTCAGACCAACATAAAACTCAAAATGTTCTAAGTCTAATCAACATGCATATAGTCATCTTTGAGATGCCAGCCATTTAAAACAAAACGTGAAGCTATCGGATTACACAGCTGATATTAGGAGCACAAGCCAAAAGGAAGAAGGCAGAGAAAGAGCGATTAACTACAGAAGTGTAAAAAAGCCAAACGCACCTACCTGCTTAATTGCATGCTCTTCTCGGGAAGCGTAAAGCTCATGGACAAACTGTGAACTTCTCCTCATGGCCTGCTGCCCAGACTCCCACCCACCCTCACTTAGCTGGAAGGAGCCAGTTAACTCCCTTCTCTCCTACGTGCCCCTGGGTACGGCTGGTTGCAGGGTATCCCTGAGGAGACTGCATGGATGAGGGGAAGTAATCACCCTGATCACTGATGGACAGGTGAGAGGCATGCTGGCTGCTACCATTACCAACTAGAGGAGACCTGGTCAGACTTTGGGAGGGCGTGGCAGTAGGACCAAGGGCAGAGAGAGAGTCAGGGTGGAAGCTAAAATGCTAAGTTACCATTCATTTTTCTTAAAGGAGGATTAGGTTTCTTGAGAAATTTCTTATGGAATTTCAGAGGCAGTTTTCCACAGAGTCCTCCTCTCATCTCTTCTGATGCTAGAAGCTATGGCTCCTCAGGCTGAATGGGTGAGGATTTCCTTATAGAAACACATATCTCTGAAATACCTGAAGTTTCAGGCTGCTGAGCTGCTGCCTGAAGGTTGAGGCAGCTGCGGTGGGCAGGGCTGGGGCTTTTGGACTTTTCTGGTCTTTTTGGAAACTGATAGGATAAGGCCTTTTTGTCCCAGAGAACTGGCTGTTAACCATGACCCAGCACACCACCACCCCACCTCTTGGTGTTCTGCCAGGTGCCAGCCAGGGAGCTGCCAGCCAGTGCCTGCCCACTGCTCTACCAGCCCCTCACCAGGAGTTGGTTTCTACTATTCTCTGACCCCTTGAGCAGGTCAGAGCTGGCAGGAGACACTCTTTTACCACCTAATACCTCTCTCTTGTTGATCTTACCACAATTGTTTCCTGTCTGTCTCTTCCAATAGCATGTAAATATCCACGAGGTAGGGACTCTTAAGCTTTATTCACAATGCTATCCCTAGCACCTAGCACAGATGCATTTGTGGAGTAAATGAATGGGCAAATACTAATAAACTCAAAGGTTCAGAATGAAGCAGGAGAGATCAAGGTTTGATTGGGAATAGGTCTGGATGTCTCTATTGCAGCAAAAACAACAGAACAATGATCAACTACTGCGAGAAAGTAACCTGAATGACCCAGTCACGGGCACAAAAACCTCAAATCCAAAGACCACTGTTTTTTCACTTCTAACCAGTACTACAAGATCTGTCCAAATGTTTAAAAACCACTCCCTCCGGCTATCAGGTTATATTACCTACATGTGGCTTGGTCATCATCCTAAGTGACAAACACTCTGTTTTCCTTAGAGGTGGTAAAAGCAAAAATAATCAGGAGCCTGACGACAGGCTGTGCTGTGGTGAGGACACATTCCTTTAGTTCTGCCTGGTTATGGCACATGACATCGTCCATCTACCTTGGCTAAGGAACTACTTCTCCAGACATCTGCCGCTATGCTTTGGGAATCAGAATGGGGTGTAGTTTCTCTAGTAGTACCTGTTTTCACTTTCTCTCACCCACACAATATTTAAAAGCCTGTGATCAGAGAAGCAGAACAACTGCAAGTGAAATTAAGGATTGATCAGAGGAATCAGACCTTAGGCAATGGAAGGCAGAAGTCATGCCATCTATGGAAATCCGCTGCCTCCACGTCTGACGATGGGCCTGCAGTCAGCTGTTCAGACAGCTGGGAGGGAAGATCGTTGTAAAGTGGCAGAGACTAAGGACAAACCAGAGCTCTACCTGTCTGTCTCTCACAAGCACCACTCTTGATGATGCAAGACAACCTGCAGGATAAGCAGGAGCCTTCCCCAAGGAGCTGCACATGCACCTGGCCCAGAGTTTGGAGAAGCTGAAGAAAGACGTGGGGAGCTGGAGAAACTGTGGATCAGTCACTGCCACATGCCAGTTAGGTGAGTCAGCACATCAGGAATGTCATGCACAAGCTCTAATAGAGCCTGCCCTACATGGACCTTCTGAGGGTTAAAAACATTTTTTTAAAGACAACTACTTCACTTCCGCCTTCTAAATCCCATGCAGATTTCTCTGTGGCCAACCCTACATTGGAAACAAATGGGTGAGGGGATTCTAGGAAATGAAGCTGCAGCCCAGCTAAGGTTCCAGGGAAAGTCCCATCCAAGTCTGCAGGTCAAGTCACCAGTATGGCTTCACCATCTTGGGTCTGGGCCCACCTTCTATAAGCCAGCCAGTCTGCTTTAAGCATGCAAAGTAAGTATTTCTCTCGTTCTAGGTAAGCAACTTCCATCAACCCATACTAACCTTCATCACTTCTGTAGAACTACCACGGATGTTTCCATGCCCATGTGTGTCTGCAAGTATGTGTCTACAAGTGAAGGGGTGGTGCACAGGTCCCAGAAAAAGCTTTCTTCATCAGCTCAGGGCTAAAAATTCCAGGAAGTACTCTCTGGGCTCCACAGCAGCAATAAATGGATGTTGATTGAACTGAAAACTCATAAACCTTGTATTGTCAGGCTGAAATTGTCCTGGAATTGTCTCAGTCCAAAGAACGATTCCCCTGTCCTGAAGCAAGCTTCTTGACTGCAGATTAATCTATTATTAAGTCACAGATAGGCTACAATTTGAGAACTCCTTTATCATCACTGAACTAGGTGCAGTGGGCATTTTCTGAATCTATGCATGGAGGGAAAGTGTTGGTATCTCAAGGATAATGACCACTGCCTTAGACCAATAGAAGGTGGAAAGAGACTAGGGCAATCATCTAGTCTGACCTGTCCTTTTACAGATGAGGACAATGGGGCATGAAGAGGGGAAGGAACTGGCCTGAAACCACACAGCTCATCAGTGGCAGTCAGAACAAAAGTCAGAAGCTCCTGTCTCCCTGTTCCTGCCTTTTCCGTGACAGCATGCTGTTTCTCAAAGGTATCTTCTCCTAGAAACAGGATACAACAGACTAGTTTTGGCATGTTTACTGATTTCATTCTTTCTGAATCCGTTTCCATCTCCATCCTCCAGATCTGTAAATATAAAGTCTATCCCTTCAAGCTATCCCTTGTGTATTTTTTATTTTTCCCCTGTGGTTTGTAGCTCCTCCTGGCTTGACATCACTAAGTCTACTCCTGGCTCCCATGAGCAGCTGCCCAAGGCTCCTTCTGGAATAAGAGGCCTTTCTTTCTCCTAGGCCTCATTCTATCTTCGTTCCTATGGTATGGGAATGGTCACAGAGCCGCATCAGTGATGGTGCCAAGAACCCAAGTTCTCACTGTAGGAGCCATGGTGGCAGGTTCTACAGGGTTAAATATGAAGCTTCTCCCCAAGGTAGAAATCCCAGAAGCTCAAATGCAACACTTCAATAAGAATTGTAACATACTGTCATTCTGTTCAATTTTTCTACTTTGATGCAACATCTAAGGACAAAGACTACAATAAGGAATTAAACGTCTGTACTTATAAAAAGTAATGGCAGCCTGTCTCCTGCATGCTGCAAAATCTGCAAGTAAAACTTAAATTTTACAAGTATCACTTATAAAGTAAAACTAAAATCATGGGATGCGTGGGCTGACAGGGATCACTATCGTGAGCTAGCCTAACCTCTTCATTTGACAGATGAACCATCCAAGGAAGAGTGAGGTTAAATTAGCATATGACTTATCAGCAGATACAGAACTAAACTAATGGAATCTTGATTTCCTGTCAAATATGTTTTTTTCTAACCACAACATCCTGGTAGTCATTTATGAGCCATTCAAATAGATATTTTTCACAGGTCATATTATACTACGTGCTCAAACGCTATTTCAAGACAAAAACAAAAACCAAAAAGCAAAATAAAAGCTAGGAGAAATATACCAATCCATGCCATTCTATGAAGCCTGATGCCCAAGTACAACTTGGGTGACCTTTTAGAAAGCAGCTACTGTGCTCCTACTGCAAGAGAGCGTAAGTGTGGGGCCTGAGCAGGTGAGGCAACTTATTAGTAAAAGAAAAGACTGACTCCAAACCGTAGTACTACCAGAAGAATCAGAACAATTGCAATGGCCATGCCAAAGCCAAAATACAGGGACTCAGTGATTTCTCAGACTGTGTTACCAGAGATGAAAGTGCAGCATTCTAATTTTTAAAAAAGCACATCATTGTTTGCATTCAATGAAATTCCTTTCAAAATCAACTTTCCACGTTCCAATTATATTCAACAACATTCTAGCTAACATTTCGGCTGCAATTCAAATTAACTAATGCCCAAAAGAGCCCTAATCCACGTGGTTCCAAGCTCAATTGAATACAATCAAAGCTCATGAAATGAAGGGGGAAATGCTTATTTCATGCAAATTCTGCATATCACTCAAGCTTAATTTTACTGATAATATAAAGGTGGGACATTTTGAACATTACAGTGAATGAACTTTTAAGCGGTGAGAGTTATTTTATAAAATGCTACCTCTGAAAAGCTGATTGCCAAACAGTATAAAAATGGTTTGAGGCATAAATGCCAAGTTCATTTCTATTTCACTTCTGAGGTAACTATCTTTCAAATCACAACAGCTGGACTATTTAACACAATCTGGTGAATCAAAGTATAGTTCTTCTCTGGTCTCCCAGTGGGATGCCTGCATTAGTCTGTGGCAGCCATCCAACAAATGACGCACAGCCGGACGGTCTGAACTCTGTTTCATTTACAATAAAAATGGATAAAACCGCAATCATATTTACCACCTTCAAGGAGAGAAAACGGAAAGATTTAAATTTGTCTTTATAAAGTCATTTCCTGGAAAAACTCCAAAGAGGAAGTTGCTTTTATATTTTCTCTGGTGTAAAAATAAGGATTCTTTTTTTTTTTTTTAAGTCCTTTATACAGTTACTGCAGTGAACGGTAGCGGCATTACAGCAGAGGTAGTTTTTATTGTTTCTTTTGGAAACTCTATTTTTCAGGAGATTTTAATGCACTTGTCCAAAACTTCACAAAATAAAGTTTCAAACCTAAGGTGAAACTCTCTATATTACTGCCAATTCTAGCAGTATTTTTAAATATAATAAAGGTAAAACAAAGCTCAAATCTTTTTTGCTTTGGGCACTTTTTCAAAACTTCATTTTAGCTCAAAAAAATGTATTAGTTTGTCAATTTGAGTCCACTTCTATTTGAGGAAAAAGTGGATTTAAGTATTAAAATAACACTACCATGTTTGAAAATCTGACCTCAGTCTCTAGAGGCTGATTTGCTCTCAAGATTAACAAGAATTTCCATTTACCATAGGTGACAATGGCTGGGAAAAGATCTGTGTCTATGCTCAGCAATATTTTCTTTAGCTGAGTAACTGCAGCACAGGCATCCCAGTACACAGCTTACCACAATGCGAAGCTAGGAAGCCCTGTACCGATGATCTTACTCCTCTAGTGTAGGCCGGACTGCAGACATTTACAGAATCTAAAATACACCGGCACAAGGAGGTTCAGGAAACCAGACTATTCTCACAGCAAAAGCAACACTGACAATGCGTGAACTATGATTTCAGCTCAGCCAAAGATTCCGAAATGTGTGTGGTTGTTTTATTAGGCTTCGTTTTTTAGCTTTTTATAGTTCTGCCCAACATTAAATCATCATGGAAAATCCACTCAGATTCCAGCTATTAAAAGCCATGTTAGTTACAAGAAATATTTTAACAGACATGAAGTCTTCCACAAAATTCAACATTGGCTCCTTAAAAACAGCTGCCATGTACAAAATACTTGCATTTTCATTCTAAGTTTTCAGGAAAATATTTTTTAAATGTAGTAGTTTTTCTTTCAATCTACTGTATATTTTTTAAACTCTCTCTTAAGATCAGAAGTCATAAAGAAATTACTTTTCACAGAGTTATATAATAAAGAATATTACAAATGAAATGTGTTTATTGGGTTTCAGAAGTTAGGTCAGTTTATTCTGAGATCTGACATTGCATCTGAGTTTTAGCTTCTTCTGTTTGAATTAAAAAACTCACCTCTACTCCACAATACACAAATATAAGGAAACATAAACACTGTAGAGACTACTGAAAAATTAAAAAAAAAAACTACAATGTACCAAAAGCAATTTGGTTCCCTATGCAGAAATGATATATTTTACATAAAGTCTCTTAAAAATCATAGGTGCTTGCAACTGGAAGCAAATGTTAGAAGGCAATTAATTCTTTGAGAGAAGTGAGAATTACTCAGCTGCATTTTAACAGTAATTTTGAGATTTACTCAACAGCAGTTTAAGAGTCATTTTTACACTAGGTGTAATACATCCTCAACAATTAATCTGGAGGAAGTTGCTGTCTGCACAGCTACTCAGAACACTTGTAAGACAATCCTGACAAGCGGATTTTTCGGGCAGTCCACAGGATAACTCTTTGGCAGCAGGGGAAGGAAAAAAAATGAAGTGAAGGGATCTCAACTTCCAGAACATCCAGTTGTTCTGCTAATTTTGTTGTTAAAAGTTAATTGTCCATGTACAGGCGCACATGGAGAACCTTTGTAGCAGCGCGTTGCTGAACAGAGCTGTTTCCTGCAGTGTCAGCACACAATTCAGCAGTACTAAGATTACAGTTGAGAGCAGAGCAAATCCTTTAATTGTATAAGAGCATCAGATTAAGCAGTAACGTACATGCAGTTCATTCTGTTAGCTGGTAGTCTCTTCTCAGAAACAAATGTTTACTAAGTACAGGGAAGGTGCCCTCCTTTACCCTTCCTGACAGGGGCGCGCATGCACACACACACACACACACACACACACGCGCGCGCGCGAGCGCGCTCGCACAAGAAAGAAAGAGATCAGAGGTGATGAGGAAACGTGGGGGTGGGAGTATCAGGAAGAAAATTCACTCCTTTCCATGCCAGGGACTAAGAGAACTACCCTCGTTCTCCATTTGAACAAAACGTGACCCCAAATCTCTCTTAAGAAATGGTTATATGGCCAGCTAAATCAATTTCCAGCTGAGATCATTTGTTTGAGAGAATAATTTTATGCCAAGTTTCCCTAAAAGTTAAGAATCTCAAATTTTATTTGCTAATGTATTTCAAAAGCTCATAATCTTTCATAGGATTAGAGAAAATAAGTAAACAAAATAAAATAAAATAGCTTAGATTCTCCAACTTCAGTAAATTAAAAAGCAGTACTTTTTCAATTTTCTACATTAGTTGCACATTAGAAATACGAAATGAAGAGACCAGTTAGAGGTCAAACATGCTAAAAATCAACGTTACTTTTAATCCAAAAGCTGAAAGGCAATTAGATTTTTTTTTCTTTCATGGAAATGTTTTACTGGTCACACTAACCAAGAGACATCTAAAATTTATCTTTCATCAACTACCCTTCGGTATGCAGTTAATGGCGCAAACAAGATGAACTCTTACAAAAGTAAATGTGTGGGGCCAAAAGTCACATGTATTTAGAGATACTACAGATATAGAAATTAAATGCGAATTAAAATAAAAATGGCTTCACTGGAAACGAACATTTTTCTATTGAAATTGAAGTCTTATAATTGCTACATGGGTTTTTGTGTTTTAAATTCTTTTAGGGCAGCATGTAACCTCTTTTGACTCCCCCAAACGAAAGAGCAAGCTAACTGCCTGTCTGGTAGTTAAAAAGGAAATTTAAAAGAGCTTGATGAAGTTTACAGTTTTGTGGGGATCTGGGGTGAAGAGAAGCATGATAAATTAGAAAGTGTTAACTGAAGAGTCTCTGGCAATTAACCTTGGCTTAAAAGGATCTTTGAGAATGACCAAGATGACAAACCTATGAAAGCACTACAAACCACACAGTTAAAATGGAACGGGAGTTCCCTTTCTTAGGGGTTCTCCCTTTTGAAGTAAGGTTTTATAGAAGTAACTAGATAAAATGAAAAATCATCTTTGAGGTTGACTACCTTGTCTAATTGCAACTGTTAGGAGGATATTCATTTTCCTGAAAGTAATTAATAAAAGAAGTGTGAATATGGATGAAAAAGCTCAATTCAGACGAGCAGGGCCACTTTCAGATGAGATGGTATCAGAGGAGAAAAGCAAGATGGCAAGAATACAAGATATTCTTAAGCCTCTGCCTGACTGTGATGCAGACACATTTTAAGATCTGCTCACCTCTTTCTCCAAACTGAAGGCCCACGTGTCCAGCCTCTCTTTATAATAAAAATGTCCTAAAACATGATGACCAATGTATAATTAAACATATACTCAAAAGAGCTAACCAGTAATTGACCAAACACGAAGCTCTCTCAAAAAGGAATATAATAAAATGGATACAATGATAAAATATATTTAGGGCTTTAGAATGTACGTTTTTAAACTAGATTCACAGATAGGGATTCACCTTTATATTATCATATTATCATTTAGTAAAAGCATATTTCTAATCCAGTGATTATGATCAGAACTTTTCAAGGTATTTGCTTCTGGGAAAAAACTATTTCTTAGCATGGCTAAAATGTTCAATAAAATAAAAACTGTGCAAATGGAACTTATGCTGAAGACTAAAGTAGCTTAAGGCTGGTATTCTGACAGGCTAATTTCTAAAAATTTTTTGAAGCATGGCCCTTTATTGGACATTTGGCATGAAAAAGATTAAAATAATTTCTTTCCAATTATTCTTTAAGACTTTTTGTTAATTCAGATAGGTTCTCCTTTTCACAACTCTGTTTTATTGGGTAACACTTTCCTCCCTTGACAAGAGATCTTTAAATTTGCTTAGGTTGGCCTTAGAGAATGACATGAAACCACCTCTGAGTATGCAGGGTCTAAGGAACAGAATGTGAGTATCTTCGGGTCAATGAAGCAACTTAACTGCAGAATCAACACCTTCTATAGAATGAATCTTATTGTCATTCTTTTCTTTCCCCCTCCTTAAGCTCTTAAGACACTAAACACAGTACACCATAGTTCAAAAAGCATTGACTTTGGAGATAAAGTTTAAAAGGTTCAAATGCAATTTGACCTAAATGTCAATTAGAAGTACAATTTTGGGCAAGTTGTTGACCTCACTGAACCTCAGTTTTCTCATCTGTAGAATGGGGATAATGTCCAATCTATAGGTTTGGGAGAATTAAAATAATACACAAAATCACCTGGCTTAACAAATGTTAGTGAAATACAGTAACAACAGCACAGAAGCAAATTCCAAAATCATCAATCCCCAAACTAGAAACTGGTTGCATTACTAATAGCCTCCATCTATAACTAACATATACATCCTGCCTATTATAATTTCAGCACATTTCCTCTTAGATGGATTTGATTTTATTATGAATATATACTGATAAAGAGTAATAGAAATATTAACTAAAAAAACACACATACAGAATGCAAGTTTCTTGGCTTTTCCCCAAAAAATGTTTTTTCATTTACTATACCTATATCAACCAAGAACATCAGACGTATGCATTCTGTTGATAATAGGGTTAACATGTTTCAGGTATCTTACACAGGATTAAAATGGAAGGTAATTTCACCCACACTGATGTATACTGGGTTTTCTTATTTATTGTTTGACTTATGTTTCAGAAACATTAATTCCTAGTTACTCGTTAAGCAACATCCCAGAATGTGTAAATGTGGGACTAGTCTACCTAACCGGGGTGAAAGAAGAAAGGCTGGGCCCCAACCAGCTTCAGCTTGTCTGTACCACACAACACTCTTCTGTAAATGTGGTTGGCAGGCACATCAAGTGTCTATGTTATATTAAAAAATACATACATCTGCGATGGTGCCAAACTGATAGCTATGTCCGAAAATGGAATCCACTTTCAAAAGCTAAAGTCATTTGAAAGCATACGTCAAACATAGTGGTGATTAAAATGGGTCACATCATCTTTTGATCAAAATGAACACTGACACTATTCTCTTATAGGACCAACAGAGTGGCTCTGAAGAAATCTTCTCACCCAATTTCTCCATTCCAAAATAAACAGGTGGGAAAGACCGCCTATTTTATTTTCTCTGTGATCAGGTACCTTTTTTTTTTGAGGTGGTGTCTTGCTCTGTTGCCCAGGCTGAAGTGCAGTAGCACAATCTTGGCTTACTGCAACCTCTGCCTCCTGGGTTCAAGTGATTCTCCTGCCTCAGTCTCCTAAGTGGCTGGGATTACAGGCATATGCCACCACATCCAGCTAATTTTTGTATTTTTAGTAGAGATGGGGTTTTGCCATGTTGGCCCAACTGGTCTCGAATTCCTGACCTCAAGTGATCTACCTGCCTCAGCCTCCCAAAGTGCTGGGATTACAGGCATAAGCTACCATGCCTGGCCTGTGATCAGGTACTTCTAACCTAAAAAGGTCTAAAAGCATTTGGGGCAATAGTGAAGGGCTGAAATGAGTATGTTGACCTCTAAGAGTACTACTCTGAAAGGCAATAGTCATTTTGATTTGGACTTGCAAGTTCTGACGATATATTTTAAACATTAATTATTTTACATTTCTGGGTTTATGTGTGTTTTCCTGTAAGTCTATACTGAGAGACATGTGCTAGAAAATATGTACCTCTTACTCCTTATCCTAACTGTGAAGACCATTACCAAGTAACCACATTTGTTAGGAATTACTGGGATTCAAAAGCTGAAAGGGACTCTGTAAAGTACATAATCTACTTGCCTTGATTTTAGATTAGAAGAAACATAACAAAAAGAAAACAAAACCCAGAGAAGTTAAACGATTTGTCCAGGTCATCTGGCCCAGTCAAAAACTCAGGGGGTCCAGTATCTCGGCTTTGGTCCTTGATGATCCATTATCCCAGCATCATAATTTTAAGATAAGATGGGAAATGATTTTATTGAAATACTTTTCCCATATGATCTAATTTACATGACAACCCTACAGGGCAGGCATTACTACCATCAATTTACACACCAGGAAATTCAGTCATAACTTTCCCAGGGGCACAAATATCTAAACGGCAGACCCAGGATCTGAACCTTACTCTGTCTGATATTAAAGTTCAAGTCCTGGAAATAACTGGATGCTGCTTGCCATCCCCTGCACCCGGGCACTGGTTTAGAAAATGAATCACATTGTTTCCTTGTTACTCACACTCCTGTCTACAGGCTTTTATTGATTAAAATACAAATCATTCTTGTTTTTCTGACCCTGGGCAACACTTAATGACCCTATTGCCAGGTATTATAGCTGTGTGAAAGTAAAAGAGTTTCTTTTAAAAATTCTATAATTTAGAATTTTCTCTCCTTGTTTCCCACCCATTGATGGGCTGGAATCAGTGACTCTTAATATATTTTAACATTATCAGATTTAATCTTGATCAGGAGAAAGAACATAAAAGCAAAAAGGAGGTTTACACTTAACACGCCTGGCCAGCCCTTTACCTCTTATAGCATAAAGGGACATGATGAGCATAATTCTGATCTGAATTATAACCAATCAGAATTCATAACATTCATATTTGCTGTGAGATTTAAGATATTAGGACTAGATGGTATATACTTATTAGACATAATTAACAGGGCACATTTTAAAACTATTATTAAAATAGAAACAGAATAAATTAGGCTTTCCCAAGCCCTGATTCTTTCTTAAAAAAAAAACAAAAACAAAACACCCTTGCTTTGCATATGTTGGTGACAAGAAAGTTAATTTTAATTAATCCTTATAATTAAGCATTAAAAATGTTTCTTGCTTTCTTATAGGTCCCTAGGAAATAAATCAGTATATCCTTGACTGTATAATTTATTAGAGAGGAGTTACTCAATTATGTGGAATATATTCATACGCTTATTTTAGAAATTTATTAAAAGAAAAAAACTTTCTAGGTATAGTGTGATGTTATTTAACTTTCTGGTTAAGTGAAGATCTTATGCAGAAAACATCTTTGTCTCTACTTTTTTTTTTTTTTTTTTTTGAGACAGAGTTTCACTTTTGTTGCCCAGGCTGGAATGCAATGGTGCAATCTTGGCTACTGCAACCTCCACCTACTAGGTTCAAATGATTCTCCTGCCTCAGCCACCCGAGTAGCTGGGATTACAAGTATGTGCCACCATGTCTGGCTAATTTTGTATTTTTAGTAGAGACAGGGTTTCTCATGTTGGTCAGGCTGGTCTTGAACTCCTGACCTCAGGTGATCTGCCTGCCTCGGTCACCCAAAGTGTTGGGATTACAGGTGTGATCCACCTCACCCGGCCTTGTCTTTACTTTTACATTTAAAACCTTTCTTGATAGTTTAACAAATTTTCCAATCCATTTGGGCCAATCAAGTGAGCACAGACAGCTGAAGCTTTCTTTTACAACTGATTATTCTGTTGTCTCTGATAACTTAATTTGGAGCAGGTACAATGGCAAAAAAGATACGCAAGACTGAGCTGAATAGAAATGGTTCCCAAGCATTTAAAAAAATGTTTTAAAACCAAATAATCCAATCAAAAAACCAATAAACAAACATCTCTAACATCAAGCTTGTGTGCATGTGACTGTCGAATAATGGGAGAATGCTGATTGAGTATTGTAGTTGATACTCCGCTGTTTTATTGATACTAAAAATGTGCTCATTCATCTATTCAAAAATAATTTACTGAAAGCCTACCATATGGCAGGAATTGTCCCATGTGTGTAAGACACACCAGTAGACAAAACAGGAGAAACATCTTACCCTCATGGAGCTTACATTCCAGTAGAGGAGAGAAAAAATAAAACAATGTAAGTTAGAAGGTGATAACTGCTATAGGGAGAAATGACATAGGCTAAGGGGTAATCAGAGCTTAAGGGAAGATAGGTTACAACTTGGAATAGGGTGGCCAGGGTAGGCTTCATTAAGAAGATAACATTTGAGCAACAGAGCCATGGAGGTGAGGGAGTAAGCCATGCAGCCCTCAGAGAAGACCATACTAGGCAGAGGGGTAAGCAAAAGCAAAGGGCCTAGGGTGAAGTGGTATTGGGACAGAGAGGCCAAAGTGAAGGGAGGAAGGGAAATTAGAGTGGCTGAGGCTGACTCTGCGTAATGTCTGTATTAGAGCCAACTGTCACTGGCATCCTCCCTTGACCTTGATTCATGTCAAAAGCCAATAGCACCACTGACCGGAAATACTAACGGTGGTGTTGCCACAGATCAAAATAGAAGTGCAACTACTAGAATGCAAAGACAGTTTTTAAAAGCGAAGGAAATATTTTACTTATTAATTGCTGACCTGACTTCAAAGTGCTTTGACAGGCCAAGTCTATGAGGTAAGACAATGTGGTTAGTATAATAGAGTACTTATTAGTCTAAGCCAGGCAGAAACACCACTGAAAATAACCCTTCTCATTCCTGGCAGCTAGGCCAGTTTCAGAGGATTCTGACAAACAATAGAAACTTTTAAAGCTTACATGTAACTACACTAACTTAAACTTCTTTTAGTCATTAAAAGGTTTTAACAAATGAATGAAGCGTGCCTATCTGGGTAAATAATTACCCTACACATACACAAAATTCTCAATCTGAATAGTCTAATTGTATTTAAGAAGCAGAGTTTTCTAGAAAGGTGCTCTCATTTGATAAATGGCTGTCAATATGAAAATACACTGCAACAGTTATTTTATTTAGCTAAAGAATGTCGAGAACTGAATGGAGCATTAGGTTACAAAGTTTAAAAGTTAATACAGCAGTACACAGTATTTGTATTAGAGCTTTAAGTAGATAAATTAAATTGAAATGTGTCTCTTAAGCAGTCATTGAACAAGCAAGATGAGAAATAAATTGAGCTTCATATGCGCCTTTATGGCATCTAACAACCGTGTCTGTCAACACACGGATCCTTTTCACTGTCAATTCAACACACATTTTGCAGACCTTGGGCCTGCAATTATTTCATTTCCTTTCTTGGAAATGCAATTTCCACTTACTTTTGGAGAATAAAAGGCAGACAAAAGGAGGAAGGAGTTGCAGTATTTTCTGATTCAGATTATCTGTGTAAAATGGTAAAGGAAAAAAAATCTATACACACACACTGAAGCATTTATCAGAAACTAACTTGTCTCAGCCAAATTGCTTTTGTGTCTGGATATTGGTTCAAATGTAGCCAGATTGTTGATGTCAAATTAGGTGTTAAACAAATTTAATAGGAAAGATGGAGAATGAATATAGATCATCTTTCTGTTAGAACTGTTCAAATGACTCTAGTCAAAAGAAAGGAAACACATGACTACAGGAGAAAATGTGGTTTTAAATACAATGAAATTAGATAAAACTGTAAATCAGCAAAGAAGGCCATTCATTCCTGAAGAGAAAAAAAAGTTAATAGTAGCAATGAGAGAATGCAAGAGAGGAAGAAAATACCAGTTGGCAAAAATAGATCCAAATTGAATTTCAACTTCATTTGTCCAGGTTTCACCTTTTGAGCTAAGACAGCTAGAGTTACAAAAAAAAAAAAGGGGGGGTGGGGTTCTTTCTCTCTTGATAGGATGGGAAATCAGAGGTTTAATTAACCATGATTACAATATTCGGCTGATCTGATTTGTCTCACCTCTTCCTTTTCTTTAAGTGACAAACTAGCTGACATCCTGGCAAGAGAACTAAAGCAAAACTGTAGACTAATTTCAAAAAGAGCTGCCATTGTTATAAAACAAATTGATCCTCCACTAGATCTGTCTGAAACACATTCAATAGCAGGATTAACTCTTTGACAATCAAAGTGCCACTCTGAAGCAAGTCTATACAGATAACTCTTTACATCGTATGTTTTCATTTTCAGGATAGAGCAATATTAGACACATCTTTAACTGAGGACTAGAAAAGAAGGTTGTAAAAACGTGCCCTTGTAAGTAGCCTCTAAAAGATCTAGTATCTTCTTGAGCTGTTCATGAACCATTAAGAGGGATGATCTATGTATTTAATCTCGAAACACTGATTAAGTGTCTCCTGATGCAGAGTCAGTATCATCCAGATCAATTTTTTTTTTATGTGGAAGAACCTGATTACCAAACCAGTTTAGGGGAAGTAAAACTTGTTCTTGTTAGAAATCTGCTCTGCTTTGGTGGTACTACGACATTTCAATCTACCAGGACCACGCTGAGAAATTGTGTACAGATCTTTAAGAAACCACAAAATCCCAGGCCACAATTCCCTCACTGACCAGAGTCCTTAGTAATACTGGAATTGTGAAAACTCTTTTCCTCTCACAGAGTATGGCTTTCTGACAGCCCTACTTGAACCACTTCGCCTCTCAAGAGTTAATTCTTCCCAAAACTCAGTTCAGCTTTGTACATGGTACCTGCTTTGGATCTGAATGAGATCTCTAAGTTAGAACCCTAGAATGAAAAGCTGGCCCATCAAATGAAAGAAGAGAATTTATTGGTGAGCCAAATCAAAATCTCTCTAAAGAGACACAAATCAAAGAAACACACGTTAGTCATTACAGATTCTTCTATACACCACTTAGTAAAGAGCATCATTACTTACTGAAACGTAACCTTGGAACTTGTGCATCCTTCCAATTTACGGGGCCCTTCACCTGGCTCAGGTGTTGGGGGGGACGGGCTGTTGAATTCTGCCTCCAGAGTTTTCTTGTTCAAGGCTGTTTTTGTTACACTGGATACAGAACCCAACACTGGCATGGATTTGGACTCTGAAGTGGCTAATATCCCGGTTGGACCTTAAAACCAAACACATACCTCAAGTTTAATAATTCTGTACGATGCTTATTAATAATGGTACTGAAAAACAGATTAGCTGAAAATCCCTCAAGAAGTGAAAAGGCCAAGTTTTTTAAAATTTCAAAAGCATGCTGGAAAATGTTCTTGATGGAAATCTGCTCTGCTTTGGTGGTACTACGACGTTTCAATCTACCAGGACCACGCTGAGAAATTGTGTACAGATCTTTAAAAAACCACAAAATCCCAGGCCACAATTCCCTCACTGACCAGAGTCCTTAGTAATACTGGAATTGTGAAAACTCTTTTCCTCTCACAGAGTATGGCTTTCTGACAGCCCTACTTGAACCATTTCGCCTCTCAAGAGTTAATTCTTCCCAAAACTCAGCTCTGCATTTTAAATAGAAAATGGAACAATGTCAAAAGGCTCAAGGCTCTTTCTAAAAGGCTCATGAAGGCTTCTTGAGCATTAAAGAGCTTTTATGAACATTTTCATTTTAATGTGAATGAGAAGTAAGTGGATTTATTTCCTCTTAAAACACAGACACAAAATCATAAAAATTAAGTGGGAAAGAGTTTGGCTATTTACCTTTCGGACTTTTCTACTCTTTAGGACAGGATTTAAAAACTATAATATAACTTGTTACTGAAATTATTGGCATAGCAATCTAAAAATTCTGAGCACTGAAGCCAGACCCTAATTTTAGGTAGAAAGACTCTATCCTAGGCAGTTTTTCTCAAAGCAAGATGCTACTAAGTGCTTCTGGAAACTTCAGAAGGAATGCTTTTAAAACAAAGAGATTTATGAAATAAGTCACAAATATGCAAATTAAATGACTATTTCTAGAAATAAAGTGAGATGATAACCTTGAAATGTGCCAGTAAGAAGGGCATAAAACTTGGGTGTCTATCCCTAAAGAAATGTCAGATCATCTTAAGATGGAAAGTACTAGTGGGTATAATCCAAAATGCTAGCTAATCTCTGACCATTGACATTAAGCTCTGGAATGCTATTCTTACATTTGGATTTAATGTGCCTGATGTACTCAGTATAACAGTGTAACGTATCAACTCTAAAAATGAAGGTCTAATTTGAAAAACCTACCTAAGAGAGACTAAAAAATTGCAAAGCCATTCTGTTGGACACCTCTCTGAGCCTTGCTGTATGCAGGTGACACAGAACCTCTCGGTTCTAGTGGAAGCCCCAGTTTACAAAGCATTAGTTTCTGTCTTCCCTATTTATTTAACTTGTACTATCTCAGTAGACAAGTTTGAACAGTATTGGATATTTTGACTTAAAAAATCTCGGCAGACAAGTTTGAACATTATTGGATATTTTGACTTAAAAGGTCTTTTCTGGCTGGGCACCATGGCTCATGCCTGTAATCCCAGCACTTTGGAGGTTGAAGCAGGTAGATCACCTGAGGTCAGGAGTTCGAGACCAGCCTGGTCAACATGGTGAAACCCTGTCTGTACTAAAAGTACAAAAATTAGCTGGGCGTGATGGCAGGTCCCTATAATCCTAGATACTCAGGAGGCTGAGGCAAGACAATCGCTTGAACCCGGGAGGCAGAGGTTGCAATGAGCTGAGATTGCACCACTATACTCCAGCTTGGGTAACAAAGACTGTGTCTCAAAAAAAAAAAAAAAAAAAAAAAAGGCCTATTCCTCCCAGCTATGTCAAGCCTCATGTTGCATGAGGCTGTGGCAGTTAAGAGAGAAGGGACAGGATTTAAAAAAGGAGTTATAAAACTTGGGTGTCTATCCCTAAAGAAATGTCAGATCATCTTAAGATGGAAAGTACTAGTGGGTATAATCCAAAAAGCTGATTTTGATTAGTTCTATTCTGCCCTTGGATAAGTGTTGACTACAATACTAGATAGCTTTAAACAATCTGTCCTTGTAAGAAAGATCTGCTTCTGAATACACCAACGCATTTTCTGTAAAAAGGAAGGAGAGTAGTGAGCTAAGCTATAGCTCTTATACTTTCCTTATATACAAAAAGAAATTTTTTAAATTGTACAGTTTAAGATTATTATTACTGCATCCTGTCTAAGCCACCCAATGTTCTCCAAGAGGCACTTGCTGCTCTTTGAAGTGTCAGTTTGGTAGGCCACAAGACTAGGTAAAACAAGGGAAAGTCAGTTAGATGCATAAGAAAAATCCTAAGGAAAAGGGTACAACATCCTTTGCCTGTGGGGGAGATAACCATTAACCTGGTATCTTAGTTCTGCAAACCTCAGGCCGTCTTTCTTCTGACGTTTCCTTTCTCTACTTGTGACCTCACATTTACTTTCCCATAAGCCTTTGGGGGCAGAAGAAAACTACCCCAGAGACTCAAGTATCTGAGACACCAACCTATCCAACTCCTCACCTCTGTCACCTGACACCCACCATGCAGCTCTGTGGCTTTACTTTCTTCCTTTCGCCCCTTGGAATTTTCACTTTGTCACTCCACAGCCTTTATGAAAACATTCACATGGTAAATACTACCTCTAGTTTGATAACAGAAAAACGTTTGTACCACCTAAAAAATGGTATGATTTCTTCTTTAGATGATGAGAGTTTGTAAGTTTGTTTCCTTCCTTTTTTTTCTTTTGCTTTGGCTATTAGGAAACTCAAAGGAAATTTCTGTTCAATTACAAGTCACTCTTAGCGTAAGTTTGCTCTCTACCTAGAGCCAATGACAGTTCTTTTTTTTTTTTTTTCATTTATTAATGGGTCTACTGAATGTGTATTTTCTATTCTAACTGGCCTAAAATAATGCATTAAATATTTGTATATTGGAGGAATGTAGTAAATAAAATGAAAGATTCCCACCATGTACATGAAATGTATTCCTTTCTCTACTCTGAAATATTTAAATTTCCATATTAAGTAAAGTGAAAACCTTTGCTCACTTCTTCCATTGAAAACCAATTCTGAAATGTGAGTGTTGTACATTTTGACCAAATTCATGAGTGAAGGAAAAATGTTTCTGGAGAAATAAAAAAGCCAGTGGCAAAACACAGAATGTGAATGACAGAGCACTAAAATGGCACATGGACAAAGTCCTTAAAAATAGCAGTGTTTACATGAGCAACTTTAAGGATGAAACAATGAAAAGGATGACTCAAGCACTGATGAAGTCACAAAATGATTAATGATTGTATGTCTTGGGCTGCATAATGCTTGCAAAGCCATCCTAAGGAAAAAAATGTTGTGGTAACCTCTTAATTTTCCTGAAGTAGTTGTTTTCGGGGGCATTGTAGGCGGCAGAATCCTTGTAGGATTTTTAACAATAGAACTTCCAGACCAACCTACAAATTGAATGCTGATCTTTTTTTAAAGAAGACAACAAAAGTTTCATCTTTTTATGATAAAAGTTTAGTTGGTATTAAGCCACTTTGGGTTCAAGGAATCAATTTACTCAATTGTCTGAGTAAATCTCTCTCTGAACATTAGAACTTGATGATCAAAAACCCATCTGTAATATTGTAGCTACTTAAATTTGGTCAACATGACTCAGTTATTTTACAGATTTAAACTATTATGATAGACTCCTTGAAGCTGACTGAATTCAATCTAGAAGCTTCAGGCCATTAGCTGTGGTTGCTGATTAATTTTACGTTAAGGTAGTTTTTTAAAGTCGGCCTCCTGCCTGCCCACAAGGTTTCTGTTAATTCCCATGATCCAGCTGACAAAGCAGCACAAGACATGCACAGTTCTGGGATAAATTTTGAGGCTAATACCAACCTAATGTCACACAAATACAAACTGAGCTCAAGACTTGATCAGATGGTACATTATAATTGGTGTCAGAGCTGGAATTTCCCAGTCACTCATTTCACAGGCAGGCACAGTAAGCTAAATGGATACAAAGAGTCAGGATGATTTTCCTGCATTTGTAACTGATGCGTAATTTCTACTACAACTACTAATGATTTTTCACATATTGACTTAATCTTTAGAATAATCCTAGGAAGCAGCAGTGCTTTTATTATTCTCATTTTATAGATGAAGAAACTGAGGCACAGAGAAGTTGAGTAATTTGCTTAAGGGCAACCAGCTAGTATTCAAGAGAACTAGGACTCAAACTTGGGTGGTCTGACTCCAGAGCCTGTACTTGATGCTACATGGTTGCTGAAACTCTTTCTGAATGTCTTTACACAAGGGCATCTGGCATTCAACAAATCAGATCTATAAATGCCTGGTTACTTACAAATAAATAAACATATCAATAAATAAAAATATCTTAAGAGTTCTTATGAGATATCCATAAATATCTTAACTCATCCCATACTTCTCACTCACATTAAAAATAAATATTTTAATAATAATTTTTAAAAGATTGTTTCATGTTAAAAGAGACTTAGAAGAAGATGTTTCAGAGGTGAAGAGAAGGACTGTGGAGAATTCAAACCAGCTTACTACTGCTATCTGCTTCTGCTGTCACCTTTCTGCGACGCAAAATCCTTTCTAACTCAGTTTCACTGTTTTCAGGGTCAAGGGATTTTAAGCTTCTTGAACTAGTGGATTTGTTAAGAGTCCCCTAAAGTGAAAACAAAACAAAAACAAAAAGGTTAATGTCTTAATACAACACACAAAAGAACATAAAAATCAAACCATGAAAACATTACCAGAATTTGAATGGAATTAGGAAATAAAATGAATTTGCTATATATTAATTTTTTAATGTGCACATTTTCAACAAGACAGAGTGTTGGATCATTTAAGAAGATGCTACTGATGGTGTAAAATGCTAGCTTTTGTTTCAGAAGAACAGCACAAGAACACTTCTGGAAGAGGTGACTATATGAAATTCATCAGTGGGAAAGTACTTGCATATCGATGATTAAGACTGATGTGTATTGACTGGGTAGAGAAGAGAATTGATATATTAAACTCACCTTAGAAGGAAATCTTTATATGGCAGCCACAAGCTACTAAACTGAAATCATAGTGGCACTGAAAAATGTGTGACCGATTCTTCAGAAAGTAGCCCTGGCTGCACACCTGATGTCCATGGCGTCCTGGCTGTCAAAGGAGGCATATAATGCTCTCCTGTGGCCGACCCAAAGAAGGGCTGCACTGAGCACATCTTGACTTCAGTGTGAAAGGAAAGTTATAATCATACAGAGGGTAAAGCAAGGGTCAGCATCTTAACTCCACATTCTTAACACAGGAGACAGTTAATGTATTATTCAGGGCCTAGAAGATACTGAAGGAAACAAGAGATGCTATAAATCTACTCCTCCTGAAACTGATACTGGCTTTCAAGAAGACAGAGAAAGATCCATGTTTCCCTACTCTGGCTCCTCTGGGAAGTATGTCACAGAGTGATAGCTACAGTTTTCCATCTCCATTACTAGTTAAGTGCTTGTACAGAACACTGGGTGATGTACTTCTCAGTGATATATAAGGATTTAATACATCAACAAGTCTTTCGTAAGAGATGTCCATTATTTCTTTGAAATGGTCCTTCTCAGCTGTGCCACACACTTGGGCAGCAGCGGAGGGAGGGAAGGCAGGAGAACCATAATCTTTTGATCAGAGGAAAAAAGAACCTCAAGTCTGGTATAACTTGCCAGACTTCATGCCAGAGTCAAAAGGCAGTTTTGTCCACCAAGGCTAATAACCTTGCCAGCCTTTGTAATGGTTGAACTCACTGAGGGGTTGCCTTAATCCTGCTCCCTCCCTGCCTGCCAACTACCTGAAGGATTCTAAGAATTCTACTGGCTAAAAATGGTAACATTGGTTTCTTCTTTAGCCTATAAAACAAAAAAAGGTGCTTGTAAAATCAGATGGTTACAAATGTCTTATGTTACAGGTTATGTTGTTTTGTTTAGGGAAGTTTTTCCCTAACTGCTTAAAGTTATAGAAAAGTATAGAAAGTTATAGAAAAGTTGTCAGGGAAGAAACTGACTAACAAGATTAGGAGATTATAAGGCTCATATTTTAACCAGGCATATAATTTTTTTCTCTAGAAGTACCTCGTTTTGCTGGGTGCGGTGGCTCACACCTGTAATCCCAGCACTCTGGGAGGCTGAAGCGGGCGGATCATGAGGTCAGGAGTTCAAGACCAGCCTGACCAACATGGTGAAACCCCATCTCTACTAAAAATACAAAAATTAGCTGGCGTGGTGGCCGCGCCTGTAATCCCAGCTACTCAGGAGGTTGAGGCAGGAGAATCGCTTGAACCTGGGAGGTGGAGGTTGCAGTGAGCCGAGATCGCACCACTACACTCCAAGCTGGGAGACAGAGCAAGACTCCGTCTCAAAAAAAAAAAAAAAGGACCTCGTTTTGCTTTTCATTTATTGAAAAAAATTCATTAAATACATTAAAAGGAATATCACATCACAAATAACACTATAATGGCTTAATTTATCATTAAAATCTAGTTTGTTTCTTTAACATTGCTGATAAGATTCTGTGTAGAAGAGTCATACCATGAGGTATGACCAATACTGACAAGATACAGAAAACAGAACTACAGCCACTTTAGATACATTTGAAAAAAGTACTACAACTATTCCCATATCATTTGTATTTATAATTTTTAAAAACTTACCATATCTATCATTTGTAAACAGATATTTGAAAAATGTGGTTATCACTACTAAAATATGTTATAAAACTACCACATTGTTTGAATATCAAGGACACTGTGTAATTTTTCTCAATCACTTGATTTAATTCAAAGAAAATTTACATGTGTATTCATACATACATACATACATACATACCTTTCAAGGATATCTTTTTTGATGAATGTATCTTTCACAATATTTTCTAGTTTTTTATTTGGATAACGGCATTTTTTCCTCAAATTCTTGACGGTAGTAAGCTATTCTCTCATCATACCTGACTGCTGAAGGAATCCATTTTCCATGTTCTAACCCTTGAATCCCCAACTTCTTTCTCCATTTACTGACGGGATGAGGTGGCTTCAGCTAATATATGAGTAAACTTTCAATACAGGGGCAATTGTGGAGGAAATAAAGGTTTCTGCATGACTCTCAACTGAAATGATGATGAGCTCAGCTAATAAAATACCAAGACTATTTAAGTTATCTCTTTATATTAGAATCATAAAATTTGAGAATCAGAAATTAACTTAGAAACTCTGTGGTACATGTAATTCCTTACTTTATAGAAAAGGGAATTCAAATTCAGTGAGCCTCAGGGTCTGGGGCCAGGTCCCACAATAAGTCACTGATAGGGCTGGATCTAGAACTTAGATTTCCCAAGTCCCAAATCAGTACTCTTTTTCTACTTCAAACCACTGTGATCATTTAATGATCTAAGGCTCCATGCTAGTTAAATGTTCGTAATACTGACTAACCTAATTGTCAGACAAAATTAACTGTTCAAAAATTTCTGGGTACTTTGGAAAACCGAAGATGACTGGAAAAGACCCATAATATAATTTTTTTTAAGTTGCTTTTAGTTCTTGGATTTAGAGCCAATTGAAATTGAGAAGACAATTTTAATTTGTATCAATTTATTCTTCAGAAATCACCACTATTACTTAGAGTAGCTTTTTAAGTGACTGGGGTGACTCAAAAGGTGTCATTTCCTAAATCTCAAAACCTTTTGTGACTATGAGAAATGGACTATACATATTTATATCTACAAAATATCCAGCTTTAAAACTTAAGCATAAGTAGGTTTGGAAAAATGAGTTCAGTCAATACTGAGACATTAAAAATTGGCTTGAAGATTGTTCAACTCAAAACACAGAGTAGCGTTTTCAAACTCCCCCAAACCAGAGCCTTGTTTTCTACTAGTGGGCTAACTTAGCAGAAGGCCACGTCACTAAGTCTTATGGGTCACATCCATTTCATCAAAAATAACCCACACTGAGCTTCTTCCTGGTTCGGTTCTACAACAGAACTGAACACCATGTTTCTTGGCTTCTTGATATCACCTGGTACCGGTGCTTGCTTTCCACTTCAGTACACAACTGCAGGCTTTTCATGTTCCATCTTGTTTCTTATATGCCATGATTGTGAGGTTGGCACCATGTGCTTTACAGGGCACTAACTTCGATAATCTGAATAGTATGAACTCCAGCAACAAGCACCACTCAAGACCCAAATGTCTGGCAGGCTGTACTAGGAGCTTTTTTTCCTCTTTCTTATAAGAGTTTATATGATTTGTAGGCTCTAGATGACTGGGAATTACAAATAGTCCATTCTCCCTCAAAGAAACTTCTATGGGAGAAGAGGAGAACTGCCACTTGGCAAAGAGGAGGGGAGAGAATCATGAGTTCTACTTTCTAAAAAACTTAATGCAAATAAATAGTATTGTCAGAGTAGTAACTCCTAGTGATACATTAATGCCAGGTAAGGCAGAGAGATCTAATGATAGAACCAAGGGAAGAAGGACGGGGTAATTTGCATTAAAAAAGAGGTCTTCAAATTTTTTATAATTTATAAATTATTTCACAAATTTCTCTCCTCAAAGTGGCACAAAATTATGGTGAATATGGTATTTAAGAGTAATGCTGTAATGCAGTAAACTTGCTACCATCCAGCATTCTCAGGGAATGGGATATCTTGGCTAATCAAATATTACCATATCCATCTCATAGAGATGTCTGATTTTCAAAATTAAGCTAATTTTTTAAAAGTTAAACTCAGTATAGTTTCCTCTTTCACTGCTGACCAGAACTGTGCCCCAGGGCACATGTTTATGAACATGAATTAGCATTATAACACAAACACAACAAAAGAGACTGTCATAAGGAGTTCTTAATACAACACTGAATAACAGACTTTTCTGATCAAAGAATCCATTAGATAATCACCACATGCTTTTTCAATGCCTTTAATACATTATTCTGTAGGTAGACCACCACTGTTAGCCAGTGATATACCTCTTTTCAGTGCTAATCCCACTCACTTAAAACTAAAGCAAATTAATTAAGCCATTCTGGGTTAAGTCTACTGTTTAAAGACATGCTTGATGAAAACAATCTTGTTTACCACAATTATGTGGATGTCTACATGCAATGCATAATTAACACAGCAACAACAAACATGGGAGTATTCAGTCTTGCACCTCCGCCCCCACGTTTGTTGACTTACTGTGCATAATAACTGGGATTGGGACTGTAACAGGATCTGAGAATAGAGCTCTGAGTATCTGAAACATTTTCTAAGTGAGGCATCTGTCTCTGACAGCAACTGCTGGAGAGTGCAGTAGCCGCTGATTCCGTTGGCTAAAGCTCACAGTTTGAAAAGCAAAACTATGACTAGGGAGGGACACGAAGCATGCTCTTCTACCGTGAGAAAACGAAATTAGTAACATAAAAAAGAGCCTCTTATTTTATTCTTCAATTTATCATCAAATAATTATTTAGACGGCGAGGAAAGGCAGACTGTGACCATGATATGAAGCTATTTAGGGAGGAGCTTAGCTTCACATTTAGGATTCTCCTTTCAGGCTTCAAAGTAAAGCACTATCTATCATATTTCTGTTTTTCATCAACATGTACAGATCCTCACATAGGGCCAGACACTTCATAATCAAGCTGTGACGGGACTGGAGGGCAAGAATGGGAAACGACGACTTCGGTGAAAGTATAACCACTCTTTTAGAATAAAAACAGCACAGTGTTATTTGAAACATTAGTAACAAATGTGATGGAACAATCTGTAAGCACAATCAAATAAACTGGCTAAAGATGAGGCTAACCGTAAATGGGAATAAAACACACCACAAACAATTCACAAAAAACAGATTTTAAAATACTCTCTTTCCATTTCCCCATTAGCTAAACAATAAACCGAGATCTGTTCTTACCAATATTCCTTTTAGTTCATCCACTGCACTTTCGCAGCCTTTTGAAGATTCTGGCTATAATTAAAAAAAAAAAAATTACTGCGTAATTCAGTTTTAAAATACTAAACAATGATTTTTACATGAAGTATTGGTAGGCTTATATTGGAAATATGTATGACAATATACATTTTTTAATTAGATCTATGCCTTAAGGTTAGGAAAAAATATTAGCCGTGTCAGTGCTCCCAAGTAGCAGTCAAAAAATAAGAAGTTATATTCAAAGCAAAAGGAGACAAGCTACCCTCTTCTAAATTCCATATTGTTACCTCTTGATTATCATCACAGGCAGAAAATATTTGGTAGACATCAGATTTCAAAGATCTGATTCCAAATTATTCAGAGCTTCTTACAATAAACTATTCTTCACTTGCATTGCTGGACTCTGCCACCAAGCAGGGACTAGGAAGAAGGCAGTGCAGAGCAGAAGCAAGCCATAGGGCAGAAAACCTCTCTCAGCTCCACCAGCTCCAGGAGGAGTTTAGCTTACAGGGACCTGGCATGTCTTGTCACAAGAATTTCACAAGAGGACAGAGTCGAGAGAGCAGGGACCAGCAAAGAACCTGGCTTACAGGAGAATGTTAGCATGGCTGGCTGCCAGAGCAGTCAGATCTCAGAGGACGTGTAGTCCAATCATTCATCTTGGAAGGAAAGTCAGGCTTGAGCAAGGTAGTATTTGAGTCAGGTGTCTTGATTACAAGCTCAGCTCTCTTCTGGCCACACCATCGACAAAGTAATTTGAGGTAAAACTCTGGGTATGATATAGTATATACCCCACTATACCTAACGATCTCTGTGGATCATTCAACTAATTTAATGGAGGGAAAATTTAGCATGAGGCCCTCATGACAAATAAGTTCAAGAAAGACTTCTGATCTCCCTTGTACCACTTCCTTTCATGAAGGACAGAGATGAAGGGGAAACTTGCAAAACATAGTGAAAGAACTCCTTGAACCTCTTATTCCGGGAAAAGAGGTAAGGTTATATTCTCTCTCATCAGAAAATGAAAGTTGATCAACGGCAACATATAATCCTTTTCTCTCAAAACAAAATTAAAAAATAAGACCTCATTTCAAATTTTAAAAACAGAGAAGAAGTGAGATAGAGAGAGGTTTGCTGCTTGTGTACAAGGCTAAGGCATTCAGCTCTCATAGCACAGATTTTCTGTGAAATACACATGCCCTCAGTGCCAGTCAATAAGCACTAAGACACTAATTTCAACCACACTGGCACCACCACCAAGGAATTTAGAAAATAAGCAGTTAACATTCTCAAGGCATGCTTGACTTCTGCAGGTCACCTCTTCAGGTGACAAGCTGTGATGTTCAAACAAATGACCTGCCTTGAGGCATACCCAAAAGTGCTGCCATGCCACTCAGGCTGCCCTCTGATTGCACACGCCTTTTGAAGCCTGGACCACACATGGATGGTAAGCCCGGATGGTACTAGGGGAAGACGTCTGTCCTCAAGCATGCAGTGATCATTTGTTTTAAAGTTATTGACCAGGTCATTCAGTACTATATCTACACAGTTTAAGATTACCAGCAAAAAACCCAGTCGTCCACTGATCCTTGTTCAGTTGCTTCCCAGATTTTGAATTGACATTAAACAATGTGTTACTGCAGGAGGAGTTATGGGAAGAAAAAAAAAAGCACGAAGTGATATTCTGAAAAAGCACAAAGTGAAAATGAAAGTATGTATGGAACACTGACTGCTCATGTTTTAAGAAGTTTTCAACCCTTTCTTTCAAAGTGAATTTTATTTCTTTATGGCACTGCATTTTTCCTCTAGTAAGAGTTTGGTTTCGTTTATTCTTTTCATAATTAGCGGTGATGTAAAAGTCATAAAAACGGTTTCTTTTTCAAAGGTGGCACTTAGACCTTGCATTTTAAAGTGTTTTCACACTTTATTCCATTTGATCCTGACAACAACTGCATGTGTCAGATAAGATGGGTGCTATCTCCATCTTGAAGAGAAGAAGTGTGGGGAAGCTGGGTGACAGTGCCAGGGCCCAGCTCCAACAGCTCTGCTCTTCACTCTCTCGCCAGACACCAGCACCGGGCCAGCTGTGCCCAATCATTCAACACACTCAGCTTCTCCTCCAGTTTTACATTTCATCCTTTACTTAGAAAACTGCTTTCAGAATATTGGCACAAGACGAAACTATTTTACGTGGTTGGCTAAAGCTTGTGTATCCTTAGATGTAAATTTACTCTTATTCGTTCCCTCTTCCCAATCCTTTCCCATGTACAGCCCACACTACAGCCACTCTAGCCTGGCCTAGCTATCCTGCCTGCCTGTGACAAAGTGGTAACTTAGAAAATCCATCAGAGGCCGGGCGCAGTGGCTCACACCTATAATCCCAGCACTTTGGGAGGCTGAGGCAGGCAGATCATGACGTCAAGAGATGGAGACCATCCTGGCCAACATGGTGAAACCCTGTCTCTACTAAAATTACAAAAATTAGCTGGCATGGTGGTGCACGCCTGTAGTCCCAGCTACTCAGGAGGTTGAGGCAAGAGAATCACATGAACCTTGAGAGCCCAGATTGCCACTGTACTCCAGCCTGGTGACAGAGCAAGACTCCATGTTAAAAATGAAAAAAAAAAAAAAAGAAAGAAAGAAAGAAAAAGAAAACCCATCAGAATGTGTACTGAACAGTCGTAACACTGGGGGACGTTTCACGCAGTTGAAGCAGGGCAGCCTTGAGGAGGGAGAAAGAACCAAACCATAAAGGTTAGTGAAGAAGGGGAAGGAAGAAGAGGAAGAGGAGAAAGAGGAAGAACCAGTCAGTTCATACTTAATTAGAAAGGAGAAAGAATATTTTTCAAGAAAAATGTTGAAAACTATTATTGGGCTTACTTAACTGTAGCAGATATAAAAAGGCAGGAGAGAGATCATGAACGGGACTCTAAGTGCCTTCACAGATCCTGGAGCGCTCGCTGTGGTCTAGTTGAGGAGATAATTTTTCTCCTTGAAGTAACTTGGAATACATTTGTGAAATTAATAAAAAACAATCATAGAAGTCTCACTATTTTTTCCCCAAAGTTGTGTTAGTTTTATTTTGCCATTATTATTATGTGATACCCTCCCTTACAACAGAAGCCTTAGAAAGGCGAGGGTTTTTGCCTATTTTGTTCACTACTTTATCCCCCATGCCTAAAACAGCATCTGGCACATAGTAGATAATCAACAGAATCACACAAAAGAATCAGGAATCAAAGAAAAGAAAGGGTGTGACAATTGTTATTTGTTTGGCGTAACGGTCCATATCACTGTCTCTCGCAATGTGACGGCAGCACCCCAAAAATAACATGGCTGCCTTTTCACACTGATTTAGGTTCCTGAAATATGCTTATATGGAAGTAAACACTTTTATGACATACTAGCTTTATCCTAAGATTTGACAATGAGTCCTGATGCAGCTTTCATCAAATTTCAAATTTGTACATTAAACAAGGGAAGTAGCAAGCAGGGAAAAAAGCATTTAGTCACTTCATACCTTTGTCTTCGGTCTGGCTGTCTGATTAACAGGTCTAAGATGAACTCCCTTTTTAATTCTATCCATCATCTCTTCAACTGCTTGCCTCTTTAGATCTGTGACTTCTTCAGCTGCTCAAAGAACACATACATAAATCCTCTTAGGTTACAAGAAAACAGCTACTTCCTATTTTTGGTGACTTGGAAAAATTACACTATGTAATTAATCGCAGTCATTTTTCATTCACAGTTGCAGAACACTCAAAATTTACTAAGGTTAACAGCTATCAAGTAGCAACATTTAAATAAAAAAATTTTAGATACAAAAATGTGATTAGAAAAATAACAGTTGTAAAAATTTGTAGCACGGATCCAAGTCAATACTGTCTCGCTTCTGTCACCAAGGCAGACTTTGTTCATTTGTCAACATTTCTCCAGGTCTTTAAAATCCCAACTTTGTGCCTAATCCCAATTAATCTTTGACTCAAAAGATATTTTCACAATTTACGGTACATCCTATGTCACAGAAATCAGCCCAAAAAAGAAACAACTTCCAGAAATCCATTAGTGAAAAAAGGTCAAACAGATGTTTTCCTTGTTGGAATAAATCTATAGTCAAAAGACAAGCAGCAAATAAATAAAATATATTTTTTAATTGCCATCTTTTGTTCACATTGAAAGGAAACATTTAAGCTAAACTTTCTCAAGTCTTTAAAAATTGTCAATGCTAAAAGAAAAACATGCATGTAGCAATAATTGCAATTAAGTAATTACATGTGATTTTAAAATTCAACTATCTATTGTTTAACCTTGGCACTATTTTGCTGCAAAAAATAAAATAAAAAAGAGGTGGAGATGTGTATCAGTTGAATGAATGTAACTGAGGTGAATTTAAATCTGTTGATTAGAAAAGTGAAATATCTCTCTTGTAGAATAGCTTGACCAAAATCACAGAACATTTCGGAACATTTATCACCATTAATGCACTTCTAGGTCTTGTGTTTACCTTCATCGAGCTCACTGCAGCCAACACATTTGAGTTTATCTCATAAGGAACTTCCTATTAGCATCTTTAATAGACTCTACACTGCCTATCAATATGGTGGGCACTCAACAAGTCTCTACTGACTATTGACTTCCGTAGTTTCTACTTTAAATGTCCACTAATATTTTTACTATTTGAGCTGAAATGACTAAACGCCAAAAGGCTGGCTTCTAAATGCAGGCAATCACTACTACAACCCCAAGCAAATTAGCTCTAGTATCAGGCTTTGCAATAAGGAAGCCTAAATTATGGATTCTTTTTCTGCTACAAGGCCAAACTCCACTCCAACCCTGGGTAGCCATTCCTCTTGTGTAAGCACAATTAAGAGAGTCCAGAAGTTTCCATTATCCTCATCTCTACAGGTCCACAATGAAGGATCACTGCTATATTCACTGTATAACCTAGGTTTTCTGATACTATCCTAACTTCAAAAAGAATTGTCAATCTCAGAAGCCATTAAAATGCTGAGAATTAAAACCTCTCAACATCTAAACAACATCTTTAGATCCAGAAGTCAAAAACGTATCTTTTGCCAAGCAACATGGGAAACATGGTCACCAAAGTTATTCATATACCAGTAAGTGAAAGGTGACTAAACTGCAGGTTGATCAACCATGAACCCTTAAGTAGCATTTTCCTGGGCAGCTTCTTCTGACGGCTCACAAACATCAACAAAGGAACAGGTGAGTAAATTATGATGGGTAGAAATTCCCTTCCTCTTCCCCTCCCTTCCCTTTCCTCCATATCTGAGTATCTGCTGTGAACTACACAGTGCTTTTGCTCACCCTATTGAAAACAAAGATCTGCCATTCAAGCACCTGGTATAGGTGTAGGATTTATTCCTGAGAATTTAGAAAATACGTTTTTCTTTTTCCCCAAGACAGAGTCTTGCTCAGTCGCCCAGAGCTGGAGTGCAATGGTGTGATCTCGGCTCACTGCAACCTCCACCTCCTGGGTTCAAGCAATTCTCCTGCCTCAGCCTCCCAAGCAGCTGGGTTTACAGGCACACGCCAGCATGCATGGCTAATTTTTGTATTTTTAGTAGAGATGAGGTTTCACTATAGAAAATACATTTTTAAAACATTTGATTTTTCAGAAAGTCTGCCATTTTGAGACTAGGAAGAGCTGCATGGTAATAGGAACACTGCCTACAAACAGATTAGCACTCTGTAAGGAATGACTGAAACCCAATTAAATGCACCATACAAAAACTAATTAAGGCAGACAGATGGAGAATTATGGTCAACACCATTCAAATCCGCTACAGCATCTAACATAGCAGGAATTTAAAGTAGTTTCTTATATTTGCTTGCCAGAATCATAGTGATAATTCAGAGACGTGCCACTATCTGTATTGTGTACAGATTATAAACCAGGCTTTAATTTCTCAGTCTTTTTCAAATGTAAAGGCTTAATTGGTTTTAAGGAAAAGAAATCATTCTTATCAGATTCCCTACTCAGGCGCAATACAAGGGCAACGCTAGGTTAGCTACACAAGCTTTCTCCCTTGCCGACTCTGTTTTTGAACTAGCAAAAAGCAATCTATACGAACTTCTAAACTATTAAGCAGTTCTAATAAATCTGCAAGAGTTGCCTACAGAGAGCTCATGGTATGTTTTGTAATTCTTTCTGCAATCACACAGTTGGTAATTGTCTCACAAAAGCATGTAATCAGAGGGACAATAGAAATATGCAGGATACTGGAGATTAAAGAAAAGGGACAAATGAAGACAACAGGTCTAATGTTATTGAACTGCCACAGAAAAATAAAATCAAATGCTCTTTGAGTTAGTGCTCCAAGGTCAGTCTTGGATCAGAAAGCTACATGTAATTAATTGGGGCTTAAATTTTAAGACCCACTTGAAAAATAAGTTAGTTCCTAAAAAAAAAAAAAGACCCACAGACAAAACCATCATCTTATTACTAAATAAAACCTTCTGTTACTACCTAGAAGAAATAAAAATGAATTTCCAAATTCCACAGGATTCCTATTTCTTTCACTAACGTTTTTTTAAAGGAAATTAAAAAAAAAAATCTTATTCTACCATGATGTACCAAATTTCTACAGAATATATTATAGTTGAGTTAAGTTCAAATTTGACATCAGGTCATAAAGTTAAAGAAATTTCCTTAGCTACGATAATCACAAGAACCTGTGGGATGAGGATTCCCTTTGCCTCTCCCAAAGGATGGCTGGTACCTTTTCCATGTTTTCCATGCTAACATTTTGAGTATTTTCTGTGCTAGATACTACTCTAAACACTTTTCATGTTGTGAGACTCACTAATTCTCACAACAACCTTGTGAAATAGGAAATACTATTATCCCCAGTCTACAGTAAGGAAATATCAATAAATGAATGACCTAAATATATGATAAACAGTAGGCATAGCTTTGAAATCCAGAACTGGTCTAATAAATACATTCTTGTCAAAATGAGAGTCATTATCTTCAGAGTTTGTCACGATGTCTTATATTCAACTCTTAAAACTACATATAAAATATTCTACAGTCCTTCTTTACAATGAAGTTTTTTAAGAGCCATAAGTAAGGAGTAAAATTTTCCCCACTTAAAAACTCAGAAAGCCTTACAAACTGTATGTTAAAAGCCAACATAAGATGCCAGCATAAGAAAACACAGTCACTGTGAGACCAGTCACTATGTTATAAATGTAAACCCCAAAGTGTCACAGAGAATCCCAATGATTGATGTCTTACATTGTGCATTTAACCATTAATTCTTCATGCATTTAACCGTTATTGATTTATTCACTCAACAACTATTTTTTAGTGTGACCTATTAATAAGCCACTATAAATAACTGTCTTGCCAGAAAGAAAGAGGGTACTGCTTCAGCGACATGTGAGTACAGTATGCATTACTCAAGGCTGTTTGATTTTTAGGGTTGCTCCAGCCTAAAATCTCAAGAGCAACTTCCATGTTGGTAACTCTCTTTAGAATCCCAAAATAGCAATCTGGTAGCCCAAGGATGTGGGGAAAAAATACTGTCACGTTTAATGAATTATAAACAAAACATCATTTTTGTAAGAAAAACTATACGGTACCTAAAATTGGGGGTTAAGACATTTTGGAATAATTTTTCTTTTTAATTTAAGGGTACAATCAAAGTTGACAAGGGACTTTGTTTGACAAGTTGATGATGTGATTTACTTGGAAGGAAAATTCATTTTATTCCAATTTCCCACCATTCCTCTAAGATATACCAATTATCTGCCCCCCCAAAAATTGAAACAAAATGTAAATTACAGCATCAGGAAATGCTAATAGCCAGTAACCCAAGAGTGGGTCTGCCCAGCAAATCACCAAAGGCAGAACTGCTTTAGAATCTTGTAATGCCTTGTGCAATGCAGAATTTGCCTTTCAGCCCCATTAATGTGCAGAGGAATATATTCCAAAGGATTGCAGAAGGCAGGCACAGAAAGCCAATTCTTAGAGATGAAATCAGCTTTCATTTCTAATGGTGCTGCAAGATTCCCGCTAAGAAAGAAAAAACTAAGTCCAAACTTCAATTCATTCAATATTCATGACAGCGGTGGGATGCTGCCAAGAAGAGTAAACCCTCAAAGAGCTTGCAATCTGCTCGGCAGAAGAGAAGTGGAAATAACTCAAAACACCATAGCCAGAGTAGAGGTAGGGAGTGGGACATTAAATCCTTAAAGTAACAGAATTTAAAGCAAAATGCTGTCACCATGCAAAGCTACTCATTACCATGTTGTTTATACTAACAAAATAGGATAAACAGGAGAACGAAGAGTCTGGAACATACAAGCTGTCTGCCCAGAATCTGCATGGAGGCTATGGAATAAGACTAGGAGGAACAGAGGACTAAGATCTGGCCCCCTTGTTTTAAGCCTCTGCTGTCACTGTGGCTGCACAGCAAACTGCTGGCGTCTGTGAACTGACTCCACTGCATCTAGCCATCTGCTGGCTCAATGAGAGGGCCCACCTCCCTCCATTCCCATCTCATCATTGTCCTCTATACCTCTATCTCCAATGAACCAGAGTCCTGTGAATTTTACCTCCCTAAATAGTTCCTGAATGTATGCATGTCTCTACCACCTTCATCTAAGTTACCATCACCATTCATCTGAATGACTGCAATAGTCTTTCCTCAACCACCCTAATCCCTTTACAGTCTGTTTTCTCACTACAGGCTGTGAGACTTTTTTTAAGGACACATCTCATCATGTTATACCTCTACTTAAAACTTCTACTGCTCTTAGGAGAAATTCCAGAACCTTGACCTTGGCCTCCAGAATCTGGCTCCTGCTTATTAGACCTGCTCTCTTGGACCCCATGTTCCAGCCATATCAATTTCCTAATATGCCAAGTTCCTTCCTAGATACTTTGGACCTTCGAATCCGCAGCTCCTCTATCTGAAATGGTCTTACCCTAAACACCGCCACCCAACCCACCCAATGTTCTAAATGTACAACTACAACGAACATCACTTTCAGATGCCAGCAGTCCACCTCCACAAACTCTTAGCACCATGTACTACTCCTTAATTGCATTTAAATAATTATATATTTACTTGTTTACTTCCTCGTAGTTACACTAGAATGTAACTTCTATGTCGTGTACCTCCAGCACACAAAAGTGGAGTAGTATATACTAAGTGCTTGATGCAGTCCCAGCTCACTTGCTACCAACTCTAAGAAGTCTTTCTCCAAACCCCTCATTTGGAATTACTCTCCCTCTTTCCTGTACACTCCAAGGTACCCTGACCCTTAATAAAAACATGTTTGCCAGTATGTCTCTCATTACAGTGAGTTGTACATGTTTATTTCCTCTAGATAATAAACTATAGGAAGGCAATGATGGTTACTGGCTCATTCTGACAGCTGTTCAGTGCTTCATATTTCTCTTCCAACGACATGTTTATAGGCAAAAAACTTAACAAATATGTGAATTGCCCCAAAACTACACCATCAATCACTTAAGTGAAACAGAAATGATGCTTACTTGTTTCTGGTTGAGTTGGCTTTTCTTTCTTAGCACCACTGCCACTGGGGTGAGATCGTTTCCGGATCATGGACATGAGTGATCTTTGGGTGAAAGAAAAAGATAAATGGGAGATTACTGGATGCCTTATGATCCAACAGATAAAATATATAGAGCCTAAACAATCAGTAAATTTCTCATTCTTTGCTAGGTGCATGAATACATAACTAGAATTTAAGTAGTCCACTTTCCATTTTTAATAACGTTAAACTTTTCATCACTTTACAGAAGAGAAACACGTCTCATCCTTTTCTGTATAACACCAAACTAATTATTGGAGAGAGGACACTGCTATAACTAATAATAAAATGCATACACATTTACAAAAATAAAGAGATAAAAAATTTCAAGACTCATATATAAAATTCAGAAAGAGCTATATATATACTATGTTAGAGAGGGAGGGAAGAATGAAAGAATTAGGGAATGTTTCATATTAAAAAGTGTATGTTATCAGTGAATATTTGTGAACTCTGGGTACAGAAACATCTGAATCTGCACGATGTAGAGCAAAAACTTATGGATAAAACATATTTACACCACCCTCTGGTCTATTTAAAAACAAATTTATGTAAAATCAAATTATGATAAATTTGACCATATTTAAATTTTATAACCTTTGATATGCAGAATAAAAAGACGTTATAGAATATATAAAGAAATTCTACAGATCAATGAGAAAAAGCACATAATTCAATACAAAGATAAAAACCTTGAAACTCCAAAAAAGATGTCCAAATTTCCTATACATATATGAAAGAGGTGCTTGACTTCATTAGCTACTAGGCAAACGCAAACCTACACTGAGATATCACTATACATTCATCAAAGAGACCAAAAAAAAACTGATAATATCAAGTGTTAGTGGGTTTGTGGAGTAACAGAAGTTCTCAAACCAAATAGAGTATATAAATTAATAGTACATTCCATTCTGGAAAACTCTTTGTAATTATCTAGTAGAGCCAAAAATATATGTATCCTATGAGCCAGTGATTCCACTGCCACACATTCTACAGAAAGGCAAGCACTTGTGCATCAGGATACATAAATAAGAATTTCATGTAGAATTTCTGTAATTCCCTAGAACTGGTAATAACTCATTTGTCCATCAGCACCACAATGGAGAAGTACATTCTGAGACCTTCAAAAAGTTAATTATACATCAGTGAATATGAATAGACTTAAGCTACACAACATGGAGGAATCTTACAAAATAATGTAGAGTAAAAAGAGCAAGACCACAATGATACATGAAAATTGTAATTCTATAAAGTTCAAAACCAGGCCATACAGATATTTACAGTAGCTTAGGATACATACTAGGCAGGAAAATTTTTCTTAAATAATGCAAAGAAATGATCACCATAAAAGATAGTGATTAGGGAGAAAGGTGGTTATCCTTAGAAAAGGATCAAAGAAAAGAATTGGGGTGCCAGTATTGCCTATTTCTTGATTTGGAGGGTGATTACATAGATGTTCACTTTAACATTATTTTAAAATTTCACATAGGCTTGTGTACATATCTGCATATATTATCATTTCCTCGATAAAATGTTTACCAAATAATGAATGAATCAAGAATTTTTGAATTCCTTCAACTGTATCATAAATGTCCTCAGAGTGGTGAACTGTACTTGCAAAACAGTCCTGAGGAAGCCAGCAACAGAAAACAAACACTTGGAGGATAAGAAAGGCATAATGTTGGCTGGGCGCGGTGGCTCACACCTGTAATCCCAGCACTTTGAGAAGCCGAGGCGGGCAGATCACGAGGTCAAGGGGTCGAGACCATCCAAGTCAACATGGTGAAACCCCATCTCTACTAAAAAATACAAAAAATTAGCTGGGCATGGTGGCATGCACCTGTAGTTCCAGCTACTTGGGAGGCTGAGGCAGGAGAATTGCTTGAACCCGGGAGGCAGAGGTTGCAGTGAACCGAAATCACGCCACTGCATGCCAGCCTAGCGCCGGGTGACAGAGTGAGACTCTGTCTCAAAAGAAAAAAAAAAGAAAGAAAAGAAAGGCATAATGTTGCCCTTAGGAAAAGGGGCAAATGGATATACAGAGTAACACTTGTTCAGAAGATATCACCACCCAATGCTTCTTTTCTTTCCTTTTTGTTTTTCTGAGACAGGGTATCACTCTGTTGCCCATGCTGGAGTGCAGTGGCACAATCACCACTCATTGCAGCTCTGACCTCCTGCACTCAAGTGATTTTCCTGCCTCAGCCTTTGAAGTAGCTGGGACTACAGGTATACTACCATTCCTGGTTACTGTTTTTTAAATTTTTGACAGTAGGGGCGGCAGCGGGAGGGTTCTCACCATGTTGTCCAAGCTGGTCCTGAACTCTTGGCCTCAAGTGATCTTCCTGCCTTGGCCTGGTATTACAGGTGTCAGCCAGTGTGCCCAACCTCCAATCTCTTAATCATTATAATTTCTAGCTTTTTTTGCTTTTCACTTCTATCTTTGCTTATATTATTAATCCCCTTCCTACTTGCTTTTTCTTAAAATTCCCAAACTCAGTGGATAATCTCCCATAAAGCACAGTAAAAAGCAAAAAACACATCCTGCTCTATTTAGCTTGGGAACCAATCAAGGAGCTTCTGACTTTGTCTCGTTTTTCTTCTTTGGGCTCGCAATGGCCAAATGGAATTACATTATTTTCAAAAAAGTTAGAAATTTTAATTTACATAGAACTTTGAAATAAGCACATATTATTCTAGAAGTTATAAAGAATAAAATAAACTTTATTTGCTCATTTTTCCATTCTGTCAACTGACCACCAATGTCTGCTTGTTACCACTCCGTGGCGGGCTGGGTGTGAGGAGGGTTCTCACTAATCAGATGCCTCACCTTACCCTCGCACTACACTCTGCACTGACCTTGCCTCTGGTTCTGTGAGGAAATTTTGCAAGAGTACATTATTGAACATAAAGATGATGAAGCAGGAATTTATCTGTACTGCTGAGAGTACTTATATACATATATTCACACATGTGAAGAAAAACATCTGTTTATTAGCATAAACCACCTAGATGACAGAAAGTATTAGCTTAAAGGATTCGGAGTTGAAGCATAAGCTGGAGACACACAGTGCTCAAACAGGAAAATCATCACATACTAAAACCAACAGTCAAGATGAAACTCAGACCATAGGGAAGGCAGGACTCAAATGCCACAGGAGTCTAGGTCAAGACCTCTGGTACCCATAATCAAACCTTTAGTCATCACTGCCATTTCAATTGAATGAATACAATTTCAAGCATGTGTCATCCCAAAATCAAACATTTCAGTGGAGAATTTTCACCTGTTAGTTTTTCAAGGGGTGTTAGTCATGCCCACTGTGATAGTTATTTTGTGTGTCAACTTGACTGGGCCACAGAGTGCCCGAGATACTTGGTCAAACACAATCCTGGTGTTTCCATGAGGATGTTGTGGATGACATTAGCATTTCAATCAGCAGACTGAGTAAAGCAGATGGTCCTCCGTGAGGTGGTGGCTTTCAGCCAATCATTTGAAGGCCTAAATAGAACAAGGCAGATCCTCCCTCAACTAACAGGGAATTCCTCCTGCCTGACTGCCTTCAAACTGAGTTATCGGCTTTTTCTTGCTTTCAAACTTGAACTGAAACCCTGCCACTTTCCGGGTCTTGAGCCTGTCAAACTTTGGAATAAAACTACACCATAGGTTCTTCCAGTTCTCAGGCCCTTGGGCTCAGCCTAGAACCACACCATTGACTCTTTCGGGTGTCCAACTTGCCAACTCACCCTATAGATTTTGGGGCTTGTCAGCCTCCATAATCATATGAACCAATTCCTTACAATAAATCTGTATATATATCTGCCTATATCTGTATCTATAGATACACACATTCAATTGGTTCTGTTTTTCTAGAAAAAAGCACTTAATAGCCTCAACTCTCTCCCCATGAACTGTATCTGCCTAGAATCTATCCTACTTTCACTACCTCTGGGACAAAGTGACCAAAGTTCGCCTTCTTCCACTTTCTTCTACCTGTTCTTGAAGTCAAATGAGTGGAAAGAGAAGGGAAAAGCAGTAAGGCCACTTAAAGAAGCCACAGGCCCAGCCTGGCATGGTGGCTCACACCTATAATCCCAGCACTTTGGGAGGCTGAGGCGGGTAGGTCACAAGGTCAGGAGTTTGAGACCAGCTTGACCAATATGGTGAAACCCTGTCTCTATTAAAAAATACAAAAATTAGCCAGGCATGATGGCACACGCCTGTAGTCCCAGCTACTCTGGAGGCTGAGGCAGGGGAATCACTGGAACTCAGGAGGCAGAGGTTGTAGTGAGCTGAGATCACACCACTGCATTCCAGCCTGGCAACAGCGCAAGATCACGAAGTCAGGAGTTTGAGATCAGCCTGATCAATATGGTGAAACCCTGTCTCTACTAAAAAATACAAAAATTAGTCAGGCATGGTGGCATGTGCCTATAGTCTCAGCTACTCGGGAGGCTGAGGCAGGGGAATTGCTGGAACCCGGGAGGCAGAGGTTATGGTGAGCCGAGATCACGCAACTGCCAGCCTGGTGACAGCATGAGACTCCATCTCAAAAAAAAGAAGCCACAGGCCGTAGTCTTTTTTTTTCCTCCCACTTTCATGTCTAACCATGATTTACACATCAGGATAAAACAAATAGGTCAGGAACAAAGTTAGAAAACCTTGATCTGTGAATTCAAAATCCATTCAAACTAAATACATATACAAATATACCTCTTTGACAAGAAAGCATTCCTCACAAAAACATCCCTCTTTTCTATCAAAAATTATGTCCTATACTATTTAAATTCATCTTAAAATAAAAAGCATTAATATTATTCAATAAAATTTTCTGTAAAGAGCCTTATAAAAGAGTTCACACTTGAAACACACATAGTCCAGAGCACTCATTTCTCAGTGTTACAGTAAAGTGCTCTTTGGGAAAAAAAATTCTACTTAGGTTATATTTTACTTTTAATTCTAGGGGCTGTCAACATTTCTGAGAATAAAAATTAAAGGCCAACAGCAAGACTGTAATTACTTTTTAATTGTTCTCCCTCCTCATAGACAGAAGTGACCTTCTTATCAGCTCAAAATCCTAGACCTTAGAGAAAGATCAAAGTGATGAATTTCCAATTTTAAATGTCAAATCCAGAATATCGCCTACAGATTTAGCTACCCAGGAGAGAAAGATTTTAAAATACCTGAAATTCTTTCAATTGACTCTTGGATCGATCACGTGTAAAAATTATTTTGCCTTAACTACTTCAATGGCTTAAAGTAGATTATGTCATACCCTACTCAGTAAGGAAAACTAATGAGAATCTTTTTAAAAGGCAAAGTCCCATTTTCATAGTTGTGTGGGAGGAACATGCTACACATTCTATTCAGATGGATCAGCAAAGGTGCAAAGCATGAATAAATGGCTTCTCTGTGTGAAAGGATTAAACAAATCTCATGAGTTAATGAAAGGCAAAAAACCTAGCAAAAGTTTTTAAATGCCATTTATTAAAGAATAAATTATACAAAAGCAGCTAACATCATGACATGAGTAGGTAAGTTGTCACCATGGCAAAGAGGCTGTCTTATGTAATTCTGGATGGTGGCATGTGGAACCACAAAGAAGGCAAAATCTGTGTCTAAGTCTCCTAGTGTGTATTGTGCTCAAGTGAGCTGCATAATGCCATCATGTCACCTTGGGTTTCAGAAAATATGAATTCCTGTCTGCATATGTGACTTCCTGTCACAAGAATTTAAGCATAATTTATCTTTCTTATGAAGGTTCCTCTCTTAGCATTACTAAAGGTATAAATATGAGGATACAGATAAAATTGATACTTTTAGTTTAATTACTAGTTTATAACAATTAGTATGTTTACATTTTCATTTAGTATTTTTATTTTTAAAATAATTGAACAAACCAGAGCTTTTCAAATTCTAATTAGTTAGAGAGAAAAGTAAACACATTCTGGAGAGGCTCGAAATTCCCTGGTCTTACTGTTAAGGGAAATTTTAATGCTATTGAATGAAATTTATATATTACAAGAAGGGAAAAATACATTGGCTGTATTAGGGCATTCTCATGCTGCTAATAAAGACATACCCGAGACTGGGTAATTACAAAGGAAAGAGGTTTAATTGATTCACAGTTCCACATGGCTGGGGAGGTCTCACAATCACGGCACAAGGTAAGGAGGAGCAAGTCACATCTTACATGGCAGCAGGGAAGAGAGAACTTGTGCAGGGGAATTCCTCTTTATAACAACCATCAGATCTGACGAAACTTATTCACCATCACAAGAACAGCATGGGAAAGACCCACCCCGATGATTCAATTACCTCCCACTGGGTCTCTCCCATGACACATGGGAATTCAGGGAGCTACAATTCAAGAGATTTGGATGGGGACACAACCAAACCATATCACTGGTCTTTAGAAAAATTTCCAAGAGAAGCACCAGCTAGTATCTTTCATGCTTTTAGTATGGCTCCTCTCATGGCACAATCTGATGGGGAAGAACATCTGATGCAGAGCAGTCTTCCTGGATGTGCTTACCGGATAGGATTGGGAGGTGGAGGGGGAAGTGGCGGTGGAGGAGGAGGTGGTGGAGGTACTGAATTCTCAGACTGGTTCACTCGTTTCTGGAGTTCATCAACTGCACAGAGAGCAAGCATTCAGAAGACAGTTGAAATAAGCAACTAAACATTGTTATACATGTGAAAGAAACAACATAACCTTTCTCAAAAGTAAGTTCTTTTTATTAAGGCAAAATTAGAAATTCAGTAAGAAACTGCAGAACTGTTTAAGCTTTTCACGATCTAGTATACTGCTAATGCAAGAGAGGACTCCCATCTATCAAAATTAAACATTATCTGTTTGCTGTATATAAAACTTAAGAAAAGAAAAAAAATTCAAAGCAATGGCTGCAGGGTGGGAAGGAGTGAGTAGGTTGAAGAAACATGTGTTAACAACAGTAGTATATTACTTGAACACTAAGAAATTGTTAATACTTGACTTTAAAAGTGTACAGATGAAGAATTAATTTTAAATATGACATTTAGCAATGAATTTTAATAGCTGCATACTTCTCTCCTCCGCTTCATTTCCTTCAGAAACTGCAAATACTAGAGTCCTTGATTTTAACCAGATTCAGCTTCCTAAATCTGTTAACTCAGAAACTTTTTGCTCTTTTGACAAGAGTTTTCTAGAAATGCAACTTATTCCTTCAAGTATTTAATGAAGCAGGCATTTTACTAAGCACCAACAATGTGAAAGCACCTGTGAATGGAGCTGCAGGAGACACAACACCTGACTTCAAAGAACTGAACTGAAATTCATATCACAGATGAGAATACCTACAAGAGAATGGGTAAAAGGTGCTGCACACTGTTGGCATTCAGAGGTAGCTCTCCCTATTCACAGCCATTCCACCTTCCCCAACTGAGTGTACCCCCAGGGACCTGTCTGTCCATTTGTATTTACCCTCAACACTTAAATAGGCAGTGTGGGCTATGCCCTCCAAAAGTGAGACTCCTCTGGTCATTTCATGTGCATGCACTCATCCCTCCAAAGGGAATCTGAGTTCTCTGAAGATAAAAAGCATGGTTTCCTTTCTTCTGTATTTCTTATTGTATCCTAGGATAGGGCTGGGTGCACACACAGCAGATATTAATTGAACCTCATATATTTCCAGAATTGAACCTCATATATTTCCAGTGTCTGCCTCATCCATTCACAACAAAGATGGCTTTGGCTACAGGCTACTCTAATACTCACTAAAAATAATGGAATATTTCTTAATTTTGGATCAATTAAAAATAAATTATAATCCATTTTCATTGTGGATTAGCAAGCATTGAATGCTTTTAGAAGGAAAAAAAAGCCTACACGGTTCTTCTGCATAGATTTCAAAATTCTAGTATAAAATTAACCAAAAATATCCAAAGTGAATATTGAAGCTATTATAAAGGGAAAGTACCTGCCTCCTTAAATTACCGACCTTCCAACAGAGACTTACACATATGCCAGTATAGTAATTTAACTCACACATACCTGTTAAGCCTCCTAGAACTGAATGAATAACTCTTTTGATTTAAGTAGCCCCCGGTGTTTTAAAAGTTTTTCCACTTAATAGATATATTGTTGCCCATTTCATTGTTAGGTACGATATAGAAAGTACTGCTTCATGTGTGTAATTGGACACCAAAGGTGAAGGTAGTATGAACACCAAAGATGAAGCTAGTATTTTTTAAAAGTATAATTCTTTTTTAAAATGCACTCTAAGTGAATAAAATAAAGCACATAATGAACATTCATATCTGAAGCTCTGAAAAATGCTGAAAAGTTTGGTCTTCCTATGCTAATGGTATCTCTGTGTCTTAATTCTGTATATGATGTTCACGAGGGCTCTAAGTCCAAAAAAGAAGTCTAAATATTTGTCAGTTATTTAATATAGCAGTTATTCTATCGAATTGCAATGGTTAGAAATGAAGGAATTTAAAAACAATTATTGCTATTTTTCCACAGCATTCCAGTAGATGTTCTAGACTAACTATGTGTCAGGTTTTGTACTAGGCATGAGTAATTCAAAGATTAGTAATAAGACATAGTAGCCGACTCAATGCTTTTACCAGAATGCTTTAAATTTCTGGCTTTCTCTTCAGAATTCTGATATTTCGCTTCTAATTCCTTTTTATCTTCTTCTAGAAGCTCCAGCTGCTGTTTGAGGTTGTGTATTTCTTTGCGGAGTGTTTCATTTTCTAGTTGCTCTTCTAATTCTTTGACCTACAAGTTATTTAAAAAAAAAAAAAAAAAAGACTTTTATGAGTGATACCTGTTCATTCATTAAGGAAAAGAATGCGAAAAAATAAATATTTCCCTTTGATTGTACTTCATAGCAAAGAGTCCAATCCATCTTAGAAACCATGCAAATTCTAGATACAATTAACACAAAATCATAATAAGCTCCTTGATTTAAAATAAATTTACTAGCGAGTTATATACCAGACACTTGTTTTATTTTAGTTTCCAGGGCACATGTGCAGGTTTGTTATATAGGTAAATCATGTGTCACAGGGGTTTGGTGTACAGATTATTTTGTCACCGAGGTAAAAACTATAATACCTGAGAGGTAGTTTTTCGATCTTCTCTCTCCTCCCACCCTCAACCCTCAAAGTAAGGCTCAGTGTCTGTTGTTCTCTTCTTTGTGTCCATGTGTAATCAATGCTTAGCTCCTACCTAGAAGTGAAAACATGTAGTATTTGGTTTTCTATTCCTATGTTAGTTTACTTAGGATTATGGCCTCCAGTTCCATTCACATTGCTACAAAGGACATTATCTCATTCCTTTTTATGGCTACATAGTATTCCATGGTGTAATATGTACCACATTTCTTTATCCAGTCTACCACTGACAGGCATTGAGGTTAACTCCATGACTTTGCTATTATGTATAGTGCTACAATGAATATATGCATGCATATGTCTTTATGGTAGAACAATTTATATTCCTTTGGGCAAATATCCAATAATGGGATTGCTGGGTTGAATGGTATTTCTGTTTTAAGTTCTTTGAGAACTCACCACACTGTTTTCCACAATGGCTGAACTAACTTACATTCCTACCAGCAGTGTATATGTGTCCCCTTTCTCTGAAACCTTCCCGACATCTGTTATTTTTTGCCTTTTTAATAACAGCCATTCTGACTGACGTGAGATGGTATCTCATCATGGTTCTGATTTACATTTCTCTAATGATTAGTGATGTTAAGCATTTTTATATGCTTGTTAGCCTCACAGACACTTTAATTTTTAAATACGAGTCACTTTTGTACCCATTTTCAAAAGAAAAATTCAGGTAATATTTTAAAAGACCCCTGGGGGACATAAATTTAGTAATAAGTATCAAAAGTCTTCAAAAAAAAAAGGAAAGGCCCTTGATTCAGTAATGTCACTTTTAGGAATTATTTTTAAAAATACTCTAACAAGGGTGGAAATATATTTGCTAAAGTGTTCTTGTGAGTTTTTTGAGACATCATCTCACTCTTTCGCCTAGACTGGACTGCAGTGGCACAATCTGGGCTCACTGCAACCTCTGCTTCCTGGGTTTAAGCAATTCTTGTGCTTCAGCCTCCTGAGTAGTTGGGGCTACAGGCACGTGTCACCATATCCAGCTAATTTTTTATATATTTAGTAGAGATGGGGTTTCACCATGTTGGCCAGGCTGATTTTGAACTTTTGGCCTCACATGATCCACCTGTCTTGGCCACCCAAAGTGCTGAGATTATAGGCATGAGCCACCACACTGGCCTGAAGTGTTCTTTACAACAGCAAAAAGTTGCAAATAACCTAAATGTCCACCAACATTTTTGATTTAATAAATTATGGCATGTTTATTAAATGAAATACTATGCAACTGTTTAAAATCACATGGCTTGTCCAGGCACGGTGGTTCATGCCTGTAATCCCGGTATTTTGGGAGGCTGAGGCAGGTGGATCACCTGAGGTCAGGAGTTCGAGACTAGCCTGACCAACATAGTGAAACCCCATCTCTACTAAAAATACAAAAAATTAGCTGGGTGTGGTGGCAGTCGCCTGTAATCCCAGCTACTCAGAAGGTTGAGGCAGGAAAATCACTTGAACCAGGGAAGCAGAGTTTCTGGTGAGCCGAGATCATGCCATTGCACTCCAGCCTAGGCAACAAGAACGAGACTCTGTCCCCCGCCAAAAAAAAAAAAATCACATAGCTTACTATATACTGACATGAGAAGATATATTACCAACGGAAAAAAGTCAGGGCATAAAATAGTATGCATAGTATGACTCCATTTAAACGAACAATGCATATGCACAAAATTATATATTTACAGAAAGCTCAGCTGTGCACCAAAATATGGAATACTTGGTTAATCTTCTTTAATTTTTGCTATATTTAAAAAATTTATTATAAGGAGCATATGTTATTTTTATAATTGCAAAAACCATATGCAGTGCTTAAAAGACTGCTGCATCTGCAAGGGAACTTACAGAGTTAAGAAACATTTGAAGCCACATACAGATGGTCCCCAATTTAGGATGGTTTGAGATACAGTTTGACTTTACAATGGTGTGAAAGCGACATGCATTCAATAGAAACCATACTTCAAATTCTGGATTTTGATCTTTTCCCAGGCTGACAGTATGTAATAAGATACTCTCTTACAATCCTGGGCAGCAGCAGCCAGCCACAGCTCCCAGTCAGTCACATGATCATGCGGGTAAACAACTGACACTCTAGAGCAGGGGTCCCCAGCCCCCAGGCCTTGGTCCATGGCCTGTCAGGAGCCAGGCGGCCCAGTAGAAGGTGAACAGCAGGTGTGAGTAAACACTATCGCCTAGGCTCCACCTCCTGTCAGATCAGCGGCAGCAATATACTCCCACAGAAGCATGAACCCTATGGTGAAATGCACATGTAAAAGATCTAGGTTGCATGCTCCTTATGAGAATCTAATGCCTAATGATCTGAGGTGGAACAGTTTCATCCCCAAACCATCCCCCATATTCTTCCCTCCCTGGTCCATGGAAAAATAGTCTTCCACGAGTCTGGTCCCTAGTGCCAAAAAAAGGGTGGGGACTATACTGTTTCCAGATGACTCTGTGCAATTGTAGCCTAATGTAAGTATTCTGAGCACATTTAAGGTAAGCTAGGCTAAACTATGATGTTCAGCAGGTTAGGTGTATTACTTTCAATTTACAGTATTTTTAGCGAACATGGGTTTATCAGGACATAACCCCATCATAAGTCAAGGATCATCTGTACATGAAAGACTATCCAGAATAACTGTTATGTATAAAGAGTGTAACAGTTTTAGAAGTAGTAATTGTTATAATTTCATTAGTAAGTTTAATCTTCAGTACCCAACAAGGTATATATGTAACAATTTAGTCCTATACCTCAGTTCAATTCAGTAGGTTCCAGGCATGTACTATTTACGAAATGACTTAACTGTAAGTAGCTGGACTTTTCAGACTTTTCAGAACCAAAAGTTAAATTCTGGCATGAACTGAAACAAAAGCCCATTCTTTTTGTCTCTCTTTTCTTGAAAAGGTAATTCCTACACATGAGGACAAAAGAAAGAATGAAATTCTTTCCCTCTCACCCTGTTCTCCAGTTCTCTTTCCCAGGGGACCGTTACCACCTGTCCATCTAGAGGTACTCTACATATATATCAACAATTTCTTTTTTATTTTTTATACTTTAACTTCTGGGATACATATGCAGAACATGCAGGTTTGTTACGTAGGTACACACGTGCCATGGTGGTTTGCTGCACTCATCAACCCATCATCTACATTAGGTATTTCTCTTAATGCTGTCCTTCCCCTTGCCCCAGGCCCCCTCGCAGGCTCCAGTGTGTGATGTCCTCCTCCCTGTGTCCCTGTGTTCCCATTGTTCAACTCCCACTTATGAGTAACAACATATGATATTTGGTTTTCTGTTCCTGGGTTAATTTGCTGAGAATGATGATTTCCAGCTTCATCTATGTCCCTGCAAAGGACATGAAAGCATCCTTTTTATGGCTGCATAGTATTCCATGATGTATATGTGCCACATTTTCTTTATCTAGTCTATCATTGATGGGCATTTGGGTTGGTTCCAAGTCTTTGTTATTGTGAACAGTGCTGTAATAAACATATTTGTCTATGTGTCTTTATAGTAGAATAATTTATAATCCTTTGGGTATGTACCCAATAATGGGATTGCTGGGTCAAATGGTATTTCTGGTTCTAGATCCTTGAGGAATTGCCACACTGTCTTCCACAATGGTGAAACTAATTTACACTCCTACCAACAGTGTAAAAGCCTTCCTATTTCTCCATATCCTCTCCAGCATCTGTTGTTTCCTGACTTTTTAATGATCACCATTCTAACTGGCATGAGATGGTATCTCATTGTGGTTTTGATTTGCATTTCCCTAATGACAAGTGATGATGAACTTTTTTTCATGTTTGTTGGCCATATAAATGTCTTCTTTTAAGAAGTGTCTGTTCATATCCTTCACCTGCTTTTTGATGGGGTTGTTTTTTCCTTGTATATTTGTTTAAGTTCCTTGTAGAATCTGAATATTAGCTCTTTGTTAGAGGGATAGATTGCAAAATTTTTCTCCCATTCTATAAGTTGCCTGTTCACTCTGATGATACAGTTTCTTTTGCTATGCAGAAGCTCTTTAGTTTAATTAGATCCCATTTGTCAATTTTCGCTTTTGTTGCCATTGATTTTAGTGTTTTAGTCATGAAATGTTTGCCCACGGTTATGTCCTGAATGGTATTGCCTAGGTTTTCTTCTAGGATTTTTATGGTTTTATATCTTACAAGTCTTTAATCCAACTGGAGTTAATTTTTGTATAAAGTGTAAGGAAGGGGCTCAGTTTCAGTTTTCTGCATATGGCTAGCCAGTTTTCCCAACACCATTTATTAAATAGGGAATCCTTTCTCCATTGCTTGTTTTTGTCTGGTTTGTCAAAGATCAGATGGTTGCAGATGTGTGGCATTATTTCTGAGGCCTCTGTTCTATTCCACTGGTCTATATCTCTGTTTTGGTACAAGTACCATGCTGTTTTGGTTACCGTAGCCTTGTAGTATAGTTTGAAGTCAGGTAGCATGATGCCTCCAGGTTTTTTCTTTTTGCTTAGAATTGTCTTGGCTATATGGGCTCTTTTTTGGTTCCACATGAAATTTAAAGTAGTTTTTTTCTAATTCTGTAAAGAAAGTCAATGGTAGCTTGATGAGGATAGCACTGCATCTACAAATTACTTTGGGCAGTATAGCCATTTTCATAATATTGATTCTTCCTATTCATGAGCATGGAATGTTTTTCCATTTGTGTGTGTCCTCTCTTATTATCTTGAGCAGTGGTTTGTAGTTCTCCTTAAGGAGGTCCTTCACATCCCTTGTGAGTTGTATTCCTAGGTATTTTATTCTTTTTGTAGCAATTGTGAATGGGAGTTGTTCATGATTTGGCTATTTGTCTATTATTGGTGTATAGGAATGCTTGTAATTTTTGCATACTGATTTTGTGTCCTGGGACTTTGCTGAAGTTGCTTATCAGCTTAAGGAGATTTTGGGCTGGAACAATAGGGTTTTCTAAATACACAATCATGTCATCTGCAAATGGAGACAATTTGACTTCCTCTCTTCCTATTTGAATACCCTTTATTTATGTCTCTTGCCTGATTGCCCTGGCCAGAACTTCCAATACTGTGTTGAAAAGGAGTGGTGAAAGAAGACATCCTTGTCTTGTGCTGGTTTTCAAAGGGAATGCTTCCAATTTTTGCCCATTCAGTATGATGCTGTCTATGGGTTTGTCATAAATAGCTCTTATTATTTTCAGACATGTTCCATCAATACTTAGTTTATTGAATTTTTACCATGAAGCAGTGTTGAATTTTATTGAAGGCCTTTTCTGCATATATGGAGATTATCATGTGCTTTTTGTCATTGTTTCTCTTTATGTTATGGATTACATGCATCGATTTCTGTATGATGATCCAGCCTTGCATCCCAGGGATGAAGCCAACTTGATCATGGTAGATAAGCTTTTTGATGTGCTGCTGGATTTGGTTCGCCAGTATTTTATTGAGGATTTTCACATTGATGTTCATCAGGTATATTAGACTGAAATTTTCTTATTTTGTTGTGTCTCTGCCAGGTTTTGGTATCAGGATGATGCTGGCCTCATAAAATGAGTTAGGGAGGAGTCTCTCTTCTTTTCTATTGTTTGGAATAGTTTCAGAAGGAATGGTACCTCTTTCTACCTCTGGTAGAATTTGGCTGTGAACTTGTGTGGTCCTGGTATTTTCTTGATTGATATTAATTAATGCCTCAATTTCAGAACTTGTTATTGGTGTATTCAAGGATTCAACTTCTTCCTGGTTTAGTCTTGGGAGGGTGTATGTGTTCAGTTAATTTATCCATTTCTTCTAGATTTTCTAGTTTATTTGAATAGAGGTGTTTTTAGTATTCTCTGATGTTAGTTTGCATTTCTGTGGGATCAGTGGTGATCATCCCTTTAGGTATTTTATTGCATATATTTGATTATTCTCTCTTTTCTTTATTAGTCAGGCTAGTGGTCTACTTATTTTGTTAATCTTTTCAAAAAACCAGGTCCTGGATTCACTGATTTTTTTAAAGGATTTTTCGTGTCTCTATCACCTTCAATTCTGCTCTGATTTTAGTTACCTCTTGTCCTCTGCTAGCTTTTGAATTTGTTTGCTCTTGCTTCTCTAGTGCTTTTAATTGTGAAGTTTGAGTATTGATTTTAGATCTTTCCTGCTTTCTCCTGTGGGAAGTTAGTGCTATAAATTTCCCCCTAAACACTGCTTTCACTGTGTCCCAGAGATTCTTGTGCATTGTGTCTTTATTCTCATTGGTTTCAAAGAACCTATTTATTTCTGCCTGAATTTTGTAATTTACCCAATAGTCTTTAAGAAGCAGGTTGTTCAATTTCCATGTAGTTGTGCAGTTTTGAGTGAGTTTTTTAATCCTTAGTTCTAATTTGATTGCACTGTGGTCTGAGAGACTGTTAAGATCTCCATTCTGCCTTTGCTGAGGAGTGTTTTACTGCTAATTATGTGGTCGATTTTAGAATGAGTGCCATGTGGTGCTGAGAAGAATATATATTCTGTTGATTAGGGGTGGAGAATTCTGTAGATGTCTATTAGGTCCACTTGGTCCAGAGCTGAGTTCAAGTCCGGAATATCCTTGTTAATTTTCTGTCTCATTGATCTGTCTGATATTGACAGTAGGGTGTCAACATCTCCCACTAGTATTGTATGGGAATCTAAGTCTCTTTGTAGGTCTCTAAGAACTTGTTTTATGAATCTGGGTGCTCCTGTATTGGGTCTACGTGTATTTAGAACAGTTAGCTCTTCTTGTTGCATTGATCCCTTTACCATTACGTAATGCCCTTCTTTTTGCTTTTCATTTTTGTTGGTTTAAAGTCTGTTTTATCAGAGAACAGCATTGCAACCCCTGCTTTTTTTTTTTTGCTTTCCATTTGCTTGGTAAATATTTCTCCATTCCTTTACTTTGAGCCTATGTGTGTTTTTGCATGTGAGATAGGTCTCCTGAATACAGTACACTGATGGGTCTTGACTCTTTATACAATTTGCCACTCTGCAGCTTTTGATTGGGGCATTTAGCCCATTTACATTTAAGGTTAATATTATTATGTGTGAATTTCATCCTGTCATTATGATGCTAGCTGGTTATTTTGCCCATTAGTTGTTTCAGTTGCTTCACAGGGTCGATGGTCTTTATCATTTGGTATGTTTCTGCAGTGGCTGGTACTGGTTTTTTCTTTCCATATTTAGTGCTTCATTCAGAAGTTCTTGTAAGGCAAGCCTGGTGGTGACAAAATCTCTGTATTTGCTTGTCTATAAAGGATTTTATTTCTCCTTCGCTCATGAAGCTTAGTTTGGCTGGATATGCAATTCTGGGTTGAAAATTCTTTTCTTTAAGAATGTTGAATACTGACCCCCACTCTCTTCTGGCTCATAGGGTTTCTTCAGAGAGATCCACTATTAGTCTGATGGGCTTCGCTTTGTGAGTAACCCGACCTTTCTCTCTGGCTGCCCTTAACATTTTTTCCTTCATTTCAACCTCGGTGAATCTGGCTATAAGCAGCTTTGCATCACTGTAGTGTGCCCCACCCAGTCTGAACTTCTGGGTGGCTTTGTTTACACTATGAGGGGAAAACCACCTACTCAAGCCTCAGTAATGGCAGACACCCTTCACCCCACCAAGCTCAAGCATCCCAGACTGCTGTGCTGGCAGCCAGAATTTCAAGCCAGTATATCTCAGCTTGTTGGACTTCATGCGGGTGGGATCCGCAGAGCTGGACCACTTGGCTCCCTGACTCCTGCCCTCTTTTCAGGGGAGTTAATGGTTCTATCTTGCTGGTATTCCAGGCGCCACTGGGGTATGAAGAAACTCCTGCAGCTAGCTTGGTGTCTGCCCAAATGGCTGCCCAGTTTTGTGTTTGAAACCCTGGGCCCTGGTGGTATAGGCACCTGAGGAAATCTCCTGGTCTGCGGGTTGTGAAGACCGTGGGAAAAGCACAGTATGTGGGCTGGAGTGCTCCATTCCTCACAGCACAGTCCCTCACAGCTTCCCTCGGCTAGTGGAGGGAGTTCCCCAATCCCTGTGCTTCCTGGGTGAGGCAACGCCCCACCCTGCTTTGGCTTGCCCTCTGTGGGCTGCACCCACTGACTAACCCATCCCAATGAGATGAGCCAGGTACCTCAGTTGGAAATGCAGAGATCACCTCCCTTCCGTGTTGGTGTCTCTGGGAGCTGCAGACTGGAGCTGTTCCTATTCAGCCATCTTGCCAGCTACCATATATCAACATTTCTTATTGAGGAATAAAATCAACTCAACCTCACCACCAACTTTGTAAAAACTTCAGGACTTCCAAGGATTAAATGTCAATACTGTTGCCAAAGAGACTGTGACAGGTGATAACAAGTAGCAACTAACACTCTTTCCTTCCCAAATGAGGTACATTATAAAAAGTATAAACACAGATGTAATTTTTTTAAGTGGTTTCTTTAATTTGAAAGTCTTTGTTCCACTTCTTCGCTTCTCCGCTCCCACATTCTCCTCTAACCTACCACAATGATTATCCTTTCTTTCTGGCACACAGAGGTAGGCTGTGTCAGCTAGAATAGCTCCACTCATCAAATTGAAACAACCACTTAGGAAGTCTTTAAATATACACATTTGTGCAAGTTTACAAAATCAGAAATTTTCTCTAAGCAAACAATTACTACTAATATGGACTTTCATTTTCCTCTCTCTGAATAAAACCTATGCCGTCCAAAAAGTGCTCTGAGACGCATAGATCCTCTTAGTGTGTGCAGTCTCCAAAAAATACAAGATTTCCAAAAAGCAAATTTCCAGACTTTGTATTATCCAAGCTCTTTTTGAGTTATATCACTTTCCCTTGCTTATTCTGACCTTTTGGACAGTTTAAAGATTATTATAAAGTCTACAACAGTGTGTTACAAATTTCAGTTTTGCTAAATTAAGTTCATTTACTTACTTTTTTCTAAAAGGTAGTTGGAAGAACTTAGTAACTAAGGCAAAATATGAAACAATAAATGACTGAACTGACTCCACTGGTGCCCTTCATTTAAATATACGAGTGTGTATGCATGTACGTGTGTGTGTATCCAAGAATCCAGAAGAAAACGGGTTACCTTTTGTTGATGCTGAATTCTCTCTTCTTCAAGGAGCTGGGTGAGTTTTGCATTTTCATCTAAAGCTTTCAAAAGCTGCTGATCAGGGACGGAGCTCTGCAGCAGAAGGTGGCTTTGTCTCTTTAGCTTGTTTTGCTCAATGAACATCTGCAAAAGTTCATTACAAGAATGTATATATCATCAATCTAACATACCTCTCAACTGTAACTTCAGCAAAAAAAAAAAAAAGTACACGGAGTTTTTATTAAAACATTAAAGATGGGCGGGGCATGGTGACTCACACCTCTAATCCCAGCACTTTGGGAGGCTGTCGCAGGCGGATCATGAGGTCAGGAGTTCGAGACCAGCCTAACGAACATGGTGAAACTCTGTCTCTACTAAAAAGTACAAAAATTAGCCAGGCATGGTGGCGCACACCTGTAATCCCAGCTACTCAGGAGGCTGAGGCAGCAGAACTGCTTGAACCCAGGAGGCGAAGGTTGCAGTGAGCCAAGATTACGCCACTGCACTCCACCCTGGGTGACAGAGCGAGACTCCGTCTCAGAAAAAAAAAAAATTAAAGGCAAATTCTGAATTGTGTAACAGTTTTAGA